>JAAGEH010000032.1:6173105-6202465 GCA_011751065.1 Lasiurus cinereus | reverse complement strand
CTATCTATCTATCTATCTATCTATCTATCTATCTATCTATCTATCTAAAAGCTTAATGTGCAAAGTGCTCATTCAGGAGTTCTACCAACCAGGAGTTCAATCACTCCCTATGACGTGCGCTGACCATCAGGGGATGGCGTGTTATGAAGCAAGGCCCTGGCTGGCAGAGGCCCCAGCCAGCAGCTGGCAGCCACTAGGGATCCTACCCCTGAACAATTTTCATGCACTGGGACTCTAGTATAAAGATAAGAACTGAATGAACATGCCACACTTATGGAGAAAGGGGATGTTTTCACGAACCAGTGTTTTCTCCCATCATATTTTTATTTGATGATCAAAACATACTATTTAGTTTTTTTTTTTTAAACAAATCTTGTGCACATACTTTATCTACAATAAAGGAATGAGGAAGGGGGAAGTGAATAGAAAAAAATTACAGTAGTCAGGATATGGTGAAACCAAATTCCAGTTTTCTAATTGAGAATGTCTTCTTGATGTGGGGGAACCATGTACAGGAGCAAAGTAGCAGGTTCCCCTTTTAGTAGATTCGTCCTGTCTGCTGCTGAAACACACCAGTGTATCTCTCCTCTGTGTCCAACTGTCTAGGTGTGTTTGTTTCACTGATTGGCTGTTCATCAAATCAGAATCCAACCATTGAAACAAAATAATTAAGGTACCTGGAATAAACTTAACCAAGGAAGTAAAAGACTTGTACTCAGAAAACTACAGGATGATGAAAAGAGAGATAGAGGAAGATAGAAACAAGTAGAAGAATATAACGTGTTCATGGATTAGTAGAATTAACATCATTAAAATGTCCATACTACCCAAAGCAATCTACAGATCTAGAACAAATTCTCCAAAAGTTTATATGGAACAACAACAACAACAACAACAAAAAACAACCCTGAATATCTGTAGCAATCTTGAGAAAGACGAACAAAGTTGGAGGGATTACAATACCAGATATCAAGTTATACTATAAAGCCACTGTAATCAAAATAACCTAGTACTGTCACAAGAACAAGCATAGAGATTAATGGAACAGAACGAAAACTCCAGAAATTAACCCAAGTCATTATGCTCAATTACTATTTGACAAAGGAGGCAGGAACATAAAATGGAGTCATGACAATCTCTTCAATAAAAGGTGTTGGGAAAATTGGACTGACAAATGGGAAAAAATGAAACTAGACCACCAATTTACACCATACACAAGGATAAACTCAAAATGGGTAAAAGATGTATATGTAAGTCATGAAACCATAAAAATCCTAGAAGAAACCATAGGCAGCAAAATCTCAGACATCTCTCATAGCAATATGTTTATAGATGCATCTTCTAGGGCAGTGGTTGGCAAATTCGTTAGTCAACAGAACCAAATATGAACAGTACGATGATTGAAATTTCCTTTGAGAGCCAATTATTTTAAACTTAAACTTCTTCTAATGCCACTTCTTCAAAATAGACTCTCCCAGGCCGTGGTATTTTGTGGAAGAGTCACACTCAAGGGGCCAAAGAGCCGCATGTGGCTTGTGAGCTGCAGTTTGCCGATCACTGTCCTAGGGCAAAGGAAATTTAGGAGAAAATACACAAATGGGATTGCATCAAAATAACCATCAATAAAATGAAAAGGGAGCCAACTATATGGGAGAACATACTTGACAATGACACATCTGATAAAGGTTTAATATCCAAAATATATAAGAATCTCATACAACTTGCCGAAACTGGTTTGGCTCAGTGGATAGAACATCCGCCTACGGACTGAAAGATCCCAGGTTCGATTTCAGTCAAGGGCATGTACCTTGGTTGTGGGCACATCCCCAGTAGTGGGTATGCAGGAAGCAACTGATCAATGTTTCTCTCTCATTGATTTTTCTAACTTTCTATCCCTTTCCCTTCCTCTCTGTAAAAAAATTCAATAAAATATATATTTTTAAAAAAATTAACAAAAGGAAGACAAACAATCCAGTTAAAAAATGGGCAAAGGACCTAAATAGACATGTCTCCAAAAGGGACATACAGATAGCTAAGAGACATATGAAAACATGCCCCAACTCACTGATTATCAGAGAGATGCAAATTAAAATGACAATGAGGTATCACCTTACACCTGTCAGAATGGCTACCATTAACAGATCAACAAATGACAAGTGCTGATGAGGATATAGAGAAAAGGGAACTCTAGTACACTTCTGATAGAAATGTAGAGTGGTGCAGTCATTATGGGAAACAGTATTGAGTTTCTTTAAGAAATTAGGTATGGGATTGCCATTTGACCCAGTGATCCCATTTCTAGGAATATATTCTAAGAGACCTGAAACACCAGTCAGAAAGAATGTATGTGCCCCTATGTTCATAGCACAACTTGCAATAGCTAAGATCTGGAAGCAGCCTAAGTGCCCATCAATAGATGAGTGGATAAAAAAGCTGTGGTGCATTTACACCATGGAATACTATGCAACAATAAAAAAGAAGGATCTCTTACCCTTTGAGAGAGCATGGAGGGACCTGGAGAGTATTATGCTGCATGAAATAAGCCAGTCACAGAAAGACTAGTATCCTATGGTCTCAATCATATGTGGAATCTAATAAACAAAATAAATTGATGAACAAAACAGACATAGAAGCCTAGAACAGACTGTGGAATCTCAAAGGCAAGTCAGGGGAGGGTGTGTGTGTGTGGGTGAGTGGGTGGGTAGTTGGGAAATCAACTAAAGAACTTGTATGCATATATGCATAAACCATGGACACAGAAAATAGTGTGGTGAAGGCCTGGCGTGGGGGATGGGTGTCAGCTAGAGGGATCAATGGAGGGAGGAAAAGGAAACATATGTAGTATTTTCAACAATAAAGAATTAAATAAGGTAAGTGCAAATCTCTCTTCCCACAACAAAAGTTAATAGTAATTTGCAATGTAATTATTTTGAGTTTTGCTAATTGATCATTATTTAATTTTTTAAAGCCTTAGTACGAACTAAAGATGACTTAAATTATATTTGGTGCATCACTGGTTTTTATGAGTATTTGAAATTTACATAAAATCTGTAGAGTTTTTAGGTGGATTATCTCACCATGCATCTGTGGGCTTTCAATCAAGTGAAAACTTAAAAATGAATTTCTCCTACTAATTACAAGTGGCCTGATCTTCTTTCTGGAAAAAAAAAAATTTGTAGAGGGAGCAGCTGGAGAGACAACTATTCATATAGCATATATAAAAGCAATCATTGGGAACCTGAGTATAAATACAGATTAACCTTCAAAATAAGCCAAAGCGAATCTTAGTAATTTGAGGAAAAACATTTCTTTGAGGATCTGGTGAAAGCTATGGAGTCTCAGAAAAATTTTACACATGATTTCAGGGAGTTGTAGACCCAAGATTAAGGTGCCCCCCTCCCCTCAGCCCCCGCTAAAGCCATGTGAGGTATAATTGATTAGAAGCCACGGCTTCTGCAGTTGTACAAATGGTGCCATTTTTTAGTGCACTTCAAACAAAGCACACAGATTTATTTTTAACTTAAATACAATTTCTAACAATGGTGTTTATATAATTAATCCATCTATGGTATATTTCATAATACATCCCTCTTGTAGAATAATGTTAGCTCTCATAAAGCAAGTAAACTGTGTTAGAATCCAACCAGAGCAGTAGAACCAATATGATATGTATATGTATGTACATAGATATGTGTATTTAAAATCTTACTGTGTGTATATCCTATATAATAAAAGCCTACATGGTGTCACATGCAATGTTGTCACAAGATAGTCATCATAAGATGGCCGCCCTCACTTTGTCACAAGATGGCCGCTCTCATGTCATCACAAGATGGCCACCACACATGGCCGGCAGAAGAGGGCAGTTGTGGGCGATCAGGCTGACAGGGGACAGCAGTTGGGGGCAACCAGGTCTGCAGGGGAGGGCAGTTGGGGACGGCCGGGCCAGCAGGGAGGACAGTTTGGGGTAATTGGGATAGCAGGGGAGCAGTTAGGTATCAATCAGGTCAGCAGGGGAGCGGTTAGGGGCAATCAGGCAGGCAGGCAGGCAGGCGAGTGATTAGGAGCCAGCAGTACTGGATTGTGAGGGGGATGTCCAACTGCCAGGGATCGGGCCTAAACTGGCAGTCAGACATCCCCTGAATGGTCCCAGATTGGAGAGAGTGCAGGCTAGACTGAGGGACACTCCCTCCCTATACATGAATATATACAAGAGGCCCGGTGCACAAAATTCGTGCATGGAAAGGTTCACTCAGCTCAGCCTGCACCCTCTCGCAATCCTAGAACCCTCAGGCAGGCAGGCAGACTGGTTAGGGGCTATCAGGCAGGCAGGTTCCCTCCTCCCAACAGTGGATTCTGCGAGGATTGAGACTCCCTCCTCCTGTCATAGTCCAGTTTGAACGTTGGCCACACCCCCAAAAGCATGAGACCCAGAGTTCCACAGCACCGTGGTGGCCCGGGCCCACAAACCCTTCTCACCGTCATGCCCCAGCAGCCCAGAGCCCACGGATCCTTCTTGCCTCTGTGCCTCAGTGGCCCGGGGTTAAAGACCCTTCTCACCACCACTACACCTTGGAAGCCCAGGGCTCACAGACCGTTCTTGCTCTCACCCTACCCCAGCAGCCCAGAGACCACAGATCTTTCCCGTTGTCATGCCCCCGAGGCCCAAAGCCCACAGACCCTTCCCACCTGCCTCGGTGGTCAGAGGTTAAAGACCTTTCTCACCACAGCTGCTGCTGCCACTGCCACTGCCACACCTTAGATGTCCAGGGCTCACAGACCCTTGTCACCACAGGGGCCCAGAGCCCACAGACCCTTCCTGCCTGTGTGCCTCAGTGGCCAGGGGCCCACAGATCTCTCCTGCCTGCCATGCCCCAGAGGTCCAGAGCCCACAGAGGCTTCCAGCCTGTGTGCCTTGGAGGCCAGGGGCCACTGTTTGGTCGTCCGTCCTGGTTGTGATGGCCCTAGGCTATTATTAGTGTGTGTATACACACACACACACACACACACACACACACACACACAAGTATGTATAAATAAGGGATTTCTATATGTAAGCGAGAGGGGCTGACTATGCAAATCCAAAGACTAGGAGAGGCTAGAACTCCATGGAGAGGCTAGAATTTCATCTTTCTCAGGAAAGCTTCAGCCCTGCTTTGAAAGCCCTCCAGCTGGTTAAGTCAGGCCCACCAGGGTAATCTCTCTTAAGGCTAATTGATAGGGACTTTACACCTGCAAAAATCCCTTCTCAGCTGGAGTTAGATGAGTGAGAGTTCATAATGGGACTATAGCCTAGCCAAGCTGTCACAGAACCATCACAGACTTGGACTTACAGAAGCTAGTTTTGGTGATGGATTGCCATAAACCTATTTAAAGAGTATGCTCTGTGATATCGTAGATAATAAAGAGCTAATATGCTAATTAGACCTTCTGGAACAACCAATGGGCAGGAGGCAGCACCATGGGCTGCAAGGGCCGAGGCAGCTGGAGTTGTGAGGGACTACACTTGCACGAATTTCGTGTACCGGGGCTCTAGTAAGCAATTATGATTTTTAACTCTTTTAATTTCTAAAGTAAAAATTCAGTTTATTCATCTGTTATGACACAGTATATAAGAGGCAAGGTGTTTTGCATCATAGATTTCACTTCCAGCTCCTTCGGATGTGCATTTCTTTGGCTAAAAAGATAGAAGGGCCAAAACCGGTTTGGCTCAGTGGATAGAGTGTTAGCCTGCGGACTGGAAGGTCCCAGGTTCGATTCCGGTCAAGGGCATGTATCTTGGTTGCAGGCACATCTCCAGTAGGGGGCGTGCAGGAGGAGGCTGATCGATGTCTCTCTCATTGATGTTTCTAACTCTATCCCTCTTCCTTCCTCTCTGTAAAAAATCAATAAAAACATATTAAAAAAAAAAGAAGGGAAAGCAAGTCAATGTTTAAGCAACTAAAATGAGGATAGATGGGGCAATGCTAACAACATCCTCACAGGGATGGGTACAGGGAGCTAATAGTTATAAGCTGATTTTCTAGAATTAACTGGAAGCAGAGGAATACCACTCCTGGATGCTAGAGCCCCATGAGCCTCACTCATCCCCACCATACAGGTACAGAAGGGATTTCTGATAGTCACCCTGGTGTCCTATTGGATATAGTAATACAGGGACTCACCATACTTCCTTTTCAATTCAGACAGATCTGATTTTCAACATGTCCACTTCTATGCAGGAGACCATGTTCTGCTCAGGACCTTATCTCAAATCTCAATATCTTTCATGGAGTTGTACAGTTGGTCAGCAAAATACAGGGACTTGTTCTAATTACTCTGCACCAGGTTCAGGAAAGAATTTTCCAGGTCTCCCTGACTTCTTTCTTGATGCTCTCCAACATGTCATAAGGGCTGTAGCTCTTGTACCTTTTATATACTTTCTGGAGGTGACACAAGCTACACTCAGTCATAATGCTGATCCACTTGGGAACATCAATCTCTTTTCACTCTAGCCTCAGAGAGATCCCAGACATCTTTCAGCCAGTTCAATCCATGACAGAACCATCTGCTCTTCTACCGTTCACAAGGGCAGCCATCAGCTTGCAGAAGTTACCAGATGTGTCAGAAATAATGTCCTTCTCCAGATCGGTCTTGCAGATTTCCTTGTAGACTGTTAATTTCCTGCAACTCCTGGTCAGTCCGTGAGCAGATGATATCATTGAGGGAGTCCTCATTAGTCCCCTTCAGCTCTGAAGCATTATACTGAGCAGGTGTTTTCGATAGGTTCCAATAACCTTCCTCAGGTAAAGGCTGACTTCAGTGCTGATCCAAGTTCCTTTTTGGTCCTTCTTTGGTAGGCAAAGGCAATATCTTATCTCTGCTCATTGCTACAATTGGTCAAAATGTTGATAGTGGTGATTTCATTCACACCTTTGTTCTTGATGGTTGTTTCAATGTTTAAAGCATCCCAGTCAGCATCAAAGTTAGTATAAGCTTTGACTGACCATAGAGTGACCAACCTCAAGGGGAGCTTGCACAGAAGTTCATGAATTGCAGACATTTTGAAAGAAGCTGGGCCAGGTGCCGAGAGTTGTGAGTGTCTCCAGATGCCAAGCTAATTCTGATTTATTTTAAAGGAGCAAATTGATTTTTCACTGGAATGGTTTATCCTTGAAGGTAGGTGTTTTAGAAAAGACTCTCTACACTTATGTTTGTGATACTGCTGTCACTCCAGAATTTTTTCTTGAATCTTTTTGGAAGTTTCTTTAGATCCATTTAGAAGCCACAGAATAAAATTTAACATTTTATTTATTTTTATTTTTAAAATATTTATTGTTCAGATTATTACAATTGTTCCTCTCCCTCCCCCGTCTCCTCCATAGCTCCTCTCCACCCAGTTCCCACCTGACCTTCTGCTCTTACCTCCCTACATTGTCCTCATCCATAGGTGTATTATTTTTGTCCAGTCTCTTTTTGCACTCCCCTCACCCCTTTCCCCCTGGCAATTGTCAGTTCACTCACTCCCTTTCTATGCCCCTGATTCTGTTATATTCACTAGTTTATTCTGTTCATCAGATTTTTTTATTCACTTGATTTTTAGATTCACTTGTTGATAGATATGTACTTGTTGTTCATAATTTTTATCTTTACCTTTTTCTTCTTCCTCTTCTTACAGAATACCTTTCAGCATTTCATATAACACTTGTTTGGTGTTGATGAATTCCTTTAGCTTTTTCCTATCTTAATGAAGCTCTTTATCTGCCCTTCAATTCTGAATGATAAAGTAATCTTGGTTGTAGGTTCTTGCTGTTATCTCTTTGAATATTTGTTGCCACACCCTTCTGGCCTGCATAGTTTCTGTTGAGAAATCAACTGACAGTTGTATGGGTGTTCCCTTGTAGGTAACTGTTTTTCTTTTGCTGCTTTTAATATTCTCTCTTTGTCTTTTGCTCTTTGCTTTTTAATTATGATGTGTCTTGGTGTGGTCCTCTTTGGATTCCTTTTGTTTGGGGTTCTCTGTGCTTCCTGGACTTGTAAGTCTATTTCTTTCATGAAATTTTCGGTCATTATTTCTTCAAATAGGTTTTCAGTATCTTTCTCTCTCTTCTTCTTCTTCTGCCACCCCCACAATTCTGATATTGATACGCTTGAAGTTGTCCCAGAGGCTCCTTATACTATCTTCATATTATTGTATTATTTTTGCTTTTTGCTTTTCTAGTTGGGTGTTTTTTGCTTCTTTGTATTTCAAATCTTTGACTTGGTTCTTGTGATCCTCTAGCTTGCTGTTGGATCTCTTTATATTATTTTTTATTTGAGTCGGTGCATGCTTAATTTCTGGTTGGTCCTTTTTCATATCCTCAAGGATCTCACTAAATTTATCGGCCTTTTCTAGAAAATTCTTGAAAACCTTATAACTGGTTTTGAACTCTATGTCCAGTAGTTTGTTTTCCTCCCTTTCTGTCATTTGTGACCTGTTTCTTTTTCTCTGCATTTTGGCTGCTTCCCTGAGTTGATCGAGTGGCTTTGTGTGCTAAATGTACTATAGGGCCAAGTAGCTCAGCCTCCCCAGTTACCCGAGGTGGACACTCTTAATGCATCCCTTTGTGGACTGTGTGCACAGTCTTGTTGTAGTTAAGCTTTGATTGTTGTTAATATCAATGGGAGGAATTGACCCCCAGGCCAATTGGCTGTGAGGATCAGCTGTGTCTACAATGGGAGAACTTCTGTGCTGGAGACACCCTCATGAAGCAAGACTTGCTTCAGTGGGGCTTTTGTTCTCACTGTGTCTGCCCCCTGAGTGTGTCCCTTACGGATGTGAAGAGTTGTAGTCTGGATGGTCCTACTCTGACCCCTTGATACACTGGCTTTTGGATCTCCCAGGAGGTGCTAATTTAGCCTTTGCCTGAGGCCACCCAGCAGGAGGTAAGGAGAGATCTGGAGATTCCTCTTCTTCGTTTGAGTTTTGGAAGTGCCCAGATGAGGCTCAGCTGTGAAGCAATGCAAGCTGCTGTGGGGCCTTGGGCCTTCTTTTGGATTTTCTGGGTCTCACTGACTCAGCTGCAGTTTGATAGGTAAGTTTAGATTTCAAAGGACTAGGCCATTCATATGCAAAAGCCTCTATGCACACCTTAGTGGGGGTGGAGTCTCAGGTTGAAGCAAACAGCAATGGTTCCTGTCAGCCCTGCTCTAAGAGGCCCCGGGTCTTAGTGTCCCTTGGTAGTTGCTGCAAGCACCTCTGAGAGAAAGCAGTCATCCTCAAATTCCACCCGCTTCCAGACAGTCCAGTCTGGGTCCCCAGAGTCTCACCCAGAACTGGAGTTCAGAGCAGTTGGGAGCTTATATCTCCCTCTGGCTTGAAAAAGCCAGTTGCATGTTCAGTTGCTAGCCCTTTCCACACATGCGCGCCTCCATACCTGTGCCTTCCACACCTCCTCTGAGTCTCAATGTTCTTTTCTCTTTCCTTCTAGTTGTAGAATTTCCACTTAGCCAGTCTTCCTGTGATTCTCGATGATGTCCATTTTATCTTTTAGTTGTATTTTTGAAGTTTTTGTGCAAGGCAGCAAGTTCAGGTGTTTATATATGCCGCCATCTTGGTTTCTCCTTACATTTTATTCAATACCTTGCTTTTTGACCAAACATCACACACAGCTCCATATTACACACTTCTTTCTTATTCATTAGACTTGGTTCAATTTTCTCCCCAAAATTTAGATGTCCACTTCAAAAAGCTTTAATTTTATGTACTACTAGGACATTAATTTTTCTGAAGCATAATTCCAGTCATTCTGATGCTTAAAGCCTCTCAGAGATTTCTCATTTCTTAAAATTTTAATTTAATTTAATTTTAAATTATAGATTTCTCAGATGGTCACTCAAAGCCCTTCACAATATTGTCTAACCTGTCTTGATGGCCTACTTTCATTCTCACCAGTACATAGTGCTCTCTAGCCAGCCTGGACTACCTGAGAGACCCAAAGATGTCTATTTCAACTATTTTTCTGTGCCTCACCATTTCCACCTCCTTTAATCTCCATCCCAATCTTCTGTTTATTAAAAGCCAGCCTTCAAGGCCTGGTTCATGTGGCATGTTTCTCATGAAATTATCCAAAGAATGTTTTCTGTGCCAGGATTTTCATAGCACCTTGATATTACTATTTCTTTTGTACCTGGAACCCTATCCAGAATGTGGGATATAGATATCATAATTAAATAATATGAATTGCAAAAGTAGAGAGAGTGAAAATGCTATCCTTGCTTTGTTTTCTCACTGTGCTTGGTCTGTGCTCTGTCTTGGCCACACAAATGTGATGCAGTATCACTGAAGGTGTTCTGACTTAAAAGCATCAAAGTGACTCCCCAAAGCACTTTCCACAATAGGACCACCAGAACTAAAGCATCACTCCCACATTGGCACACTGAATAATGCAAGGTCAGTTATGTATTTTAATCTGTATTTTTTATTCACATTTTGCAATTATGAGCCTGGGTATTAATGAGCTCTTGTCTTTCTTTAATTGAACCAGACCATCAAAAACTATTGCTGAGATTCCATCTCATAGCACTCATGATCCAACATGTGCTGGCCCTTAAATTGTGAATAAGTTCCAACTGTGTAATTACTTCTGCCTACTTGTTCTAAAAAAAAATTCTGCAGAACTTCAGTATGTTCTATGTCTGCTTTCAGCTCATCTTTTGAGACATTCTGCCTCCTTCCCGGTCCCTATTCCCCAGCTCTTAACAAACCCTGTCTCAACTAAAGCCATCACAGACACTGTGACCACTGCCTGGGAGCCATGCCTGCCATTCGTTGAAGTCTTTCAGAATGATGACCTCTAAGGAAGTGGTTCTGTTTGTTTTTTGTTTGTTTTGCATTTAAGTAGAAAATCAGACTTTTGGGCTATGGTTGCCTATTAACACAGCCCAAGGATTAATCAAGTGGATTCTACAGCCAGGCTGCCTTGGTTAGGATCGACTCTGCTGCCTGCTGACAGCACGATACTGGGCAAGGTACTGAATCTCTGTGTCCCTGGTTTCCTAATTTATGAAAGAGATGGCAATAGCACCTGTCTCACAGGGCCGTTGCCAGCAGTCAAAGTAGAACAGTTCCTGGTATCATAGTAAAATCTCAGTAAATAGAAGCTCTTATCAACTATATCATCATTGTGTGATTTCAATGAGCCATCTACTTTTATAGTATAACTAGTGGCCCAGTGCACATTGAAAGGAAATTAATTAGAAGAAATGTTTTAATATTGCTATTCACCCTTTCTCTATAATAGAAGTGTCAACCAAATTCACAATTGAGAATGACGGATGGAAACACACCTGTGCAATTGGCACCAGTGAGAGCTTTATATGTATCATGTATGTGTGAGTCAACTTAGGCTTTTATACACACACACACACACACACACACACACACACACACACACACTAGAGGCCCAATGCACAAAATTCGTGCAAGAGTAGGCCTTCCTTCCCCCTGGCTGCTGGTTTCCCTCTAATACCGGGGAACCAGTCTTCCTTCCAGCCTCTGGTAAGCACCTGGGATCTGGGCTTCCCTCGCAGCCCCAGCTTCATCTGGAAAGTCATCCAGAGGGACATCTGGTCTAATTAACATATTACACTTTTGTTATTATATGTAGATAGAATAAACTTGCTTAATTAGGCCTGCTTTCTGATGTAGCAAACCTTTTTCCAGCCCAGTGAAGCACCCCAACTTTCCTTTCAGTTAATTGTCAGCAACACAGCAGTAGATATCAACACGAAGCAGATTATTATTGTATATCACGTAGGGAGAACAAAGGGTAAAATATTTAACTGTAGCAGTGTTTGACTATATTCTGCATAGGGAGAAAACTTGAAGTCATTTTCAAGGCCCACCATTTCTTACTTCTTTTTTCAGTCGGGTCAAGTTTCTAAGCTTTCTAAATCTCTTTTTCCAGTTAATGAAAAGAAAATAGGGTTCCACTGAGTCTCTTATCTACCCACTCCGGGACTTCTATGATGATCAAATGAAACGAGACATGGGAAAACGCTTCACAGACATTTGGTGAAAGTGTGAAATGTTTCTACCTGGCTATAAAGCAAGTTGTGTTCCTGGGCTGAAGAAACTGCAAGGAGGCTAGTTGTCACTAGGGAGAGGAAGCTGGTCATTGCTATGTGATGTTATTACCTGGAGGGACACAGAATATTAGCCATCTATATCTATATATTTATATCTATATATCTATATCTATATCTAATCCAGCAACATTTTATACTTTCTATCTTCCTTTCTGTTTGGGAAAGAGTTAGAATGGGAGAGTCCTCAGTGCTTTTATTTGCAGTTCACAGGGTGTCTAACTGCTAAGATGTTCAGCCAGCAATTATTTGAGCAGGTGGAGGCTCGCCTTCCTCTTGATGGAATGATTTCTTCAGAAGGATTAATCCTGTTCTTAATCTCATTGAGTTCTTGCTAGTCATATCATTGCACAACACTGAGTTAATAGGCATATTTCATTTTTACCTCCCTCCCTACCTCAAATAAGAGGAAAGAGGGGGGTTTGAAAATCAGGGTAAGAGAGTGCAAATGTTATGTATGTACCTGTAAATATATAGTTAAATGTGAATTTAAAGTTGGTTTGCTTTGGTATGTGAGGCAGCACCTGAATTTTGAATAAGAAAATTGGCCAGTAACATGAAGGATCATCCAAAAGCTGCATTCCAGCAGTTTGAGGGGTGACTGGGAATGACCTAACCTCTGTAGAAACTTCTCAGTGTGTCATGGTATGTAGGGTAAATGGAAGTGGGGCTGGGTCAGAACCCTGGAGAGTTTTCCCTGATTCTCAATATTCTCTAGAATAGACAAATGATAGCTCTTCTCATCCCTTCACCTCTCCCCTTATTTTCCTCATAAGAAGGCATCTTGTTCAGCCACAGTTTATATTCAGGGCCCATTGTTTAGGTCTGAGAAATGAGACAGTATGATACTCAGCATTATACATTTATTCTTGTGGGAAGAATGAACAGCTCATTCTTTAATGTTTACAAATTGCTTTGTAGATGAAAAATAAATGCCAAGTAACATTATTGCTTTTAGGGGTGTTTGTTTCCAGTCTGATAAAAGGCATTTATCTCTAGTTCCAATGGAAGTTCAAACTTCCATAGCCAGAATTTATATCTGTTTTTCTTACATATAATAAAAACAGAGCCTCCTGTGTGCACACTGATGATGCTAAGAGCATTTTAAGTTTTGGTTACTTAAAAAAAGAAGTGGTCACCCAAGGAAAAAAGACATCGGATAGAAACAGGGAAGAAGAGAGGGAGAGGCATATCCTCAAATACTCTTCAAGGGCATGTGGTTTGATAGCAAGGGAATTAAGAACTGGAGGAATAAATAGAGTTGGAGGAGATACAACATTTTAAACAACTTTAAATATAGTCCAGTGCAAAAGGATCCCAGGTACTTCTTTCATAAAGGAGTAGGTATGGGGAATGAAAGCTGCTTCCCATCACCACAGTTGTCTTCTTTGAAATAAAAATGAGAATCCCTGGGTTCAGCCTTAGAAAAGGAGAATTACCATATCTCAGGATGTGGCATGCTTACTTCTGGATTTTGAATGCAAAATAAAGCTGTGGAAAAATTAAATAATGGGAAGAAATGTGTTCAATCTGTTAAATTTTAGTTGCAAACTACAGAAACTAACTCTGGTTAAGATGATGTATTGGAAGAATATAAAGTACCTCAGAGAATTAGCAGCAAGTCTGTGTGAACAGACCATGGGGAGGACAGGGATCCAAGCAATTTCAGAGATCTCTGGGAAGTGATTGACACCAGACTTGGCCACAAGAAAGCTTCTGGTTGCTGAACTGCTTTCTCTGCTCAAGACTAAGAATCCCAGGAGAAAGAGTCTGACTGGCCCAGACTCTCGTGTGAACAACATGTATCATAGTTCTCTAGAAATTTAGAGGAGGGGGATGGAAGACACAGTGGTCTGGCAAGGCCTCAGGGAAGAGGACAGGTTTGATATCATGCACAAGGCCTAAAGTTTAAGTAGTAGTTAAAAACTCCAGCCAGAGTGGGGCACAGCACTTTGATTGACAGTCCAAACAAGATCACATGCACTGGGAAGTTCTCCAAAGGAAAACTGAGGAACCAGCAAAGGGTGACAAAAACAACAGATGTCATTGCACATGAGTGGGCAATGAAAAAGAGAAAGAGGATGCTGGACAGAGAAGTTCTTCAGAGATTCTTACCAATTATTATTTTATCCTTAGTAGATATCTAGGACATCAGAGGGCTCTGCTGTGCTCAAGGCCTCAATTCTTACCTCTTTCTGTCCTGGATGTCTACTTAGGTGTTCCAATTTTATCTTATTTAACTCTAGTTAACCAAAATATATTGAGCAGTTAATTGTTACATACATCATGCTAAGTGTGAATAAATGTTATTCTTGACTTAAGAAGGTTAAACTCTCATAGAGAAGCTCATCATCTAGCCAAATTCATGCTCTTTACTCCACACCAACAATTTATTTTACTCATTAGTGTTTTATTAATAGTATATGCCCAGACCATCAGCCTCAAAGCCTTAGAATTATTTACAACTCAACCTTTTCTTAAGCTCCTACATTTATATCACTTATCAGCTTATCCATGTAGTAAGTCCTACCAGTCCTTGCTTTCAAATCCATACACCCATTTGTGCATTTCTATAGTGGTGTCCCCACTTATTGAAGACCTCGTTTATTTTTCTATAATAACCACTTCAGGTTCCAGAAGCTTTACAGTAATTTCACTTTGGCCCATGTAACTTACTTTCCACTACTCTTAAAACATAATCACAGCTCCAGGCAGGTCAGTTGTCTCATTGTTCTTCAAATACACAATGCTATTCTTGCTTTCATGCATTTCCACTATCTTTCTTCTCCTCATCTGGAATGTCTTCCTTTGTTTCATCCATTTAAACCAGTTGTTCTTAACCTGGTCACATATTCCCATCACCTGAAGATAATTGTTCCTCCTGCTGTCCCTTCCTTCCTTCTTTCCCAATGGAAAGGGCCCAGCTAGATCAAGTAAACTGGAAGTTCTGGGGCCTCAGTATTTTTAAAGACTAAATTAGACTTCACGGAAGTGTCCATAATCCAGTCCTGCTCCTGAGACCCTCTTGGGTCACTATGGCCACTGTGCCTTTGACCCCCATCTTTCTTTGAATTTCTAGAAAACTACAATCCCCTTTGCCCAAACTAGCAGCTAATTCCTATCTTACGGCATTATTTCCTAGTTGTCTCTGATGTTTAGTTTATTTACAAGCTCCTTGAGGGCATGAACAAAAACTTAAATGATTAATAAGCTCTTTCAGAAAATGAAAAAGAAAATAAATGGAAAGAATGTTTAAAATGACTATGAGTGGTCAGTGAAGTGATATGGGCTGAATTGTGTCCCCTCAAAAATTTATATGTTGAGCCTAACTCCTAATGTTTCAGAATGGGACTGATTTTGGAGGAAAGGCCTTTAAAGAGGTTTGTAACTTAAATGAGGCCATAGGGTGGGTTCTAATGAATCTATCTTATCCTGAGAAGAGGAACTTTGGAAATGCAGAGGAAAGACCATGTGAGAACACAGAAAGAAGAACATCTGCAAACCAAAAGAAGAGGCCTCACAAGCATGTCAAACTTGAGGCCGGTGGCCCCAAGTTTGACATGCTTGCCTCAGAAGAAACCAAATCTGCCACACCTTAATCTTAGATTTTCAGCCTCCACAACTGGGAGAAAATTAATTTTTGTTGTTTTAGCCTTCTAATATGTGATACTTTGTTATGGTAGCCTCAGTAGACTAATATATAAAATAGAGATGTGGACAAATTAAATTCATGAATTTGGATATGTCAAAATTACAACTAAATTACAAAATAGTCATTCAGAATCTCCTGAAATCTGGCTGAATGAAAGTCCTACAACTAGGGAAATAAAGAAGCCACACCAAGTCTGATATGAGGGGTAGAGAAGAGGAAGGGCTGGTTCTATACCCAAATGTGGCAGATAAAAATCAGAAGGGATCTCTAGTCTGTGGAGGTCCCCTCCCTGAGGTGCAAGGGGGTCCCAGCCCCACACCAGGCCACCCAGTTCAGGATTTCAATGATGGGAAAAGAAGTCCCCATAACCTCTGGCTGTAAAAACAATCAAGGATTAAGGCTGAGGGAGGCTGAGGCTGCTGGAGCCCCAGAAAATTTCTTTTCAAGGGCCTAAACAAAGATTCATTATGATTCATATGCTCTGAGCTTCAGTGCAGGGATAGCATCTTGAAAGAAACTTGAGACATATAGGGAAGAACTGAATTGTTTGGCATCAGGGCCAGAGCTGGAGAGGCAGAATTTTCCCAGACAGAAGTACTGGAAGAGGCCATTATTCCTTTTTTGGCCCTTCTTCCACAGAGCCAGCAGATGGTACCTTATATGAGATTCCATAAATCTGGCTCACACTGTTTGCCCCACTCTGGTGACCTTGAGATCCCACCTCACCTAACTTTACAGCCCACCCAAGTGGTTTTCAGTGGCTTTTCCATAGGAATGGCCTATTTTGGTTCATGCTTCAGATTTTTCTAAAATCCCTCAAACAAGCAGCATTCAGCGTCAGCATGCAACACACCTCTTGCTAAGAGACCTGGCCTGGCACTAGCAGTAGTCAGCCTTGTTTCATAGCGTGGACTCACCTGGTTACCTCTAAGTACAGCACAAGAAGCAAACATCTGCAGATCACTTTGTAGCTCATGCCTGGTGGCCCCTGGAAGAACACAGTCAGTGGCTGACCTTGGCCTGCACCTCCAGGGAGGCCCCAGACCCAGCACACACAGTGGACAATTTCAGACTACCTCAAAGTACCGCCTAACCATCTCCACAAATGACACAGTGGTGAAGACACAAAGGAGAAGACTCAATGGTACCAGAGCCCTGCTGAAGTAAGTCTTGCTCTGTCAGTGGGCCACTGCACAGATGATCCTCCACAGTGGTCAGTGGTCATAGCCAGTCCTTGCAGTTGATAAGCCTGGGTAAACCCCTTCCACTGACATGCCAATAGCAATCAAGACTCAATTACAACAGAAGGGTAAATAGCCTACATGGGGGGTATACCTTGAGTACCCTGCTGAGGTGATCAAGGAGGCTATGCCACTGAAAGATCCTAAGTTTGATTCTGGTCAAGGGCATGTACCTTGGTTACAGGCTTAATTCCCATATCTGGTTGGGGCACATGAGGGAGGCAACCAAACCAAAAACAAAACACAACAAAACAAAACACACACACACACACATACACACACACACACACACACACACCACAAAAAAATGGTTATAGGTGCTCAAGGAACTTAGGGGGGACTTCAACAGCATAAAAAAGAGCCAGTCATAAATAAAGGATGCAGTAACTGAAATAAATAATAATTTACAGGGAATCAACAGTGGAATAGGTGAAGCTGAAACTCAAAACAGTGATTTAAAATATACGGAATGCCGAAACCGGTTTTGCTCAGTGGATAGAGCGTCAGCCTTGGACTGAAAGGTCCCAGGTTCAATTCTGGTCAAGGGCATGTATCTTGGTTGCAGGCACGTCTCCAGTAGGGGGCATGCAGGAGGCAGCTGATCGATGTCTCTCTCATCGATATTTCTAACTATCTGTCCTTCTCCCTTCCTCTCTGTAAAAAATCAATAAAATACATTAAAAAATAAATAAAATATAGGGAAGTAAAAACACCCAATCAGAATAGCAAAAAGAAAAAAAAATTGAGGGTAGTATAAGGAGTCTCTGGGACAACTTCCTGTGTATCAACATTTGCATAGTGGAGTCCTGGAATGAAAGAGAAAGAGCAAGATGTTGAAAACCTATTTGAGCCCTAGTCATTTTGACTCATTGGATAGAGCATTGGCCTACAGACTGAAGGGTCCCAGGTTACATTCCGGCCAAGGGCACATGCCTGGGTTGTGGGCTTGATCCCCAGTAGGGGGCGTGCAGGAGGCAGCTGATCAATGATTCTCTCTCATTATTGATGTTTCCATCTATTTCTCTTCCTCTCTAAAATCAATAAAAATATATTTTAAAAAACTATTTGGAGAAAAAATGACAGAAAACTTCCCTAACTTGAAGGAAACAGACATACAAGTTCAGGAAGCACAGAGTTCCAAACAAAATGAATCCAATAGACCCATACCAGACACATCATAATTAAAATGGGAAAGATTAAAGATAGAGAACCTTAAAGGCAGCAAGAGAAAAGCAGTTAGTTACCTACAAGGAAGCTCCCATAAGACTGTCAGCTGATTTCTCAAAAGAAACTTTGCAGGCCAGAAGGGAGTGGCAAAAAGTATTCAAAGTGATGAAAAGCAAGGACCTACAACCAAGATTACTCTTTCCTGGGTCTTCTTTAAGAAGAAAATTAAAAAATATGAACAATAAAATGGTAATAAACACATATCTATCAATAATTGATTTTATGAACAAAAGGAACAAGCAGAACAGAAACATTTATAGATACAGAGAACATTTTGTTAGTTGCCAGATGGGAGAGAGTTTGGGGATGAATGTAAAATGTGAAGGGATAAAGAAGTACAAATTGGTAGTCACAGAATAGTCATGGATTTATTGAGACGATCCATCTGAAACTAATATAATGATATATGTCAACTGTAATTGTATGCCTGAAAGTAATGTAATGATGTATGTCAACTGTAAATTAAAATAAAAAATAAATCCATGATTTTGGGGATAATCTAATTATAAACTCTGAACTGTCTGATATCTTATTAACACAATCAGATCCCCTGTGGTGTGTCCAATTCCCCAAGCACTAGTCAGATGCATTCATTACTAAATGCTGAGCAGTCTTCAAAAAGCATATTAGAAACCCAAACACACCCCCACAAGAAGCAGAAAAACATCTGCACCTGGGAGGCTGTTGTGCAGTTCAAGCGAGCCCTTTAGAAAAAGGTATTGGCTTTTCCTGGAGTGAGAAACTTAAAGCAGCAGGACCTCTGTCCCCACTGCTGGCTCAGAGGATGCAGCTGCTGGGAACTCTGGAGCCACAGAAGCTGATCCTTTTTTAGTCAGGTTTAGTTGAGAATCCAGCCCACCAACATCTGGGTTTTGGCCTCTGGAGGCCCTGAGCAGAGAGGCCAGGTAAGCCTGCACTTTTGACTTTCAGAAACTGAGATGTAACAACTGTGTGTTGTTTCAAGCTATTAATTTGTGGCATTTTTTTGCATAGCAATGGAAAACTAATACAAAACTTAATTACATTAACCTTACAGCCCATCATTTAAAGCTCAAAGGAAATAGCTTTTGAACACCTGGAAAGTTAGCATAACTCCACACCTAGAGAATAAATTTATGGAACATGTTATCCAAAGAACCAGTAGAGTTAAGGGAAAAAAAAAGTTTTAAGAAGATTTTCATGAAATCAGTGGATGACTTTTTAAAAAATTAGGGCTTGTTCTCTACCTGTTTCCCAAAATGATTTGAGGCAAACTTAAAAGGCATATTTGATGACAAGTAAGAAGACATATAGAAAATAATAAACACAGAAGATAAAGAATGAACAATATAAAAAAATCTTGGCTTTGAATTTCTTGGAAATCAAGATGTTTTAAAGAATAGAATGATAAACAGCAGGGGTTCTCAGTTCAAGTGGTACATTGAAATCCCCTGGAGCAGGGGTCAGCAAATCTATTACTCAACAGAGCCAAATATCAACAGTACAATGATTGAAATTTCTTTTGAGAGCCAAATTTTTTAAACTTAAACTTCCTCTAATGCCACTTCGTTAAAATAGAATCGCCCAAGCCATGGTATTTTGTGGAAGAGCCACACTCAAGGGGCCAAAGAACCGCATGTGGCTCGAGAGCTGCAGTTTGCTGACCACTGCCCTGGAGGAATTAAAACAAAACATTTCTGCCTGAGTCACAGGGTTCTGCCATTGGCATAAGGTCAAGCCTGAGTACAGAATTGTTCAAGCTGCTCAGGCAATTCTAACATGCAGCTTCAACTGAGAACCACTGAACTATAATGTTTATTATCAAACAAAAGTGCCCATACTGACTTATCAGGAGAGGTACAGTCTCTTCTGGGATTAGTATTGTGAAATTTGTATAATGGAAAATATATTTATATTTTAGTTGTTTTGTAGAAAATGCAGAGATATTCTTCATATAGTCATTTCTTATATCGATCTTATTAAAAACTAAAGACATGTCTTAAAGATGTAATTTTTGAAGGGATTTCTTTGGGAGGCTTAAGTAAATGAATTTCTGATGATATAAGTTGATAGAGGAATTGACATTTAAATTTTCTAGATGTGAATAGATACTTCTGTCTTTGCAAATCTACTTTAAACAACCATCTTGAAAAAAATCACAAAAAAGACTGGTAACGAAAACTTCTGATTGAGTTCTCCAGTGAGACCCTGTAGTAAAAATATTCTGTTAAACTGCACGCAGGGACATGATTAAGCTTTAGTTATCAGACTTGCAGGAGCCACCTTATTCATTTGCAAAAACTACATGCCAACTTATATTCTGTTTTACACCATTTGCAATTGAGATTTAATTTACCCAGAGAACATTTTTGACCACTCTGATGTTCAAAATGTTTTGATATAGATTCTAAAAAAAACACAGGTAGCATAGGATTTAATTTGAGATTAGCTTATTTCTTAGATAATTGTTGGGTATGAAATCAAAGGCTGATGATATATAACAACTAGTGCTAGGAAAAATTACTTAGCAATATTTGAACATTTCCAATAGTGGTTAACACACATAGTATTTACCATGTGTGCAGCCCTGTTCTAATCACTCTTTCTATATTAATTAATTTAATCTTCATGGCCACATATAAAGTAAATACATTGTTGTCCCATATTATGCATAAGAACACAAGCACAAAGGTTACATGACTAGTTCAAGGACACCCTATTAGTAGCAGTTGCAGGATTCAAGTCGAGGCATTGTGGTTCCTTAACTTTTGAACCCATCCACTAGGTCACACATGCACATACCCACAATGACAGGTACTGTAGATGAATACAAAAATAATTATAAAACATTCTCTGACCTTGGAGAAATGCATCTCAGTGGAGAAATAGACATGCACATACAACTATACCTGTGAGAAAGAGGAAGCTTGTGTGGTTTGCATAAAGAATAGCCAACCTGAATTATGTTGACCCAGATCCAGCCATTTCTGTAGCTCTTCCTTAAATTCTTAAAGGCCAAGTTTCTTTCCCTCTGGCATAATTTCACTTTAGCCCAAAGAACTTACTTTAGCAGTTCTAGATCAGGATGGCGGGTGGCAAATTCTCTTAGTTTTCCTATATCTGAGAATGTTTTTACTTTGCCTTTATCCCTGAATAATATTTTCATGTGATACAAAATTTTGGATTGAGAGTTCTTTCCTGTGAGAACTTACTTTTTCTTTTAAATATGTTTTCATTGATTTCAGAGAGAGGAGGGGAAAAGGAGAGATAAAAACATCAATGATGAGAATCATCAATTGGCTGACTTCTGCACACCCACTACTGGGGATCGAGCCCTCAACCTGGGCATGTGCCCTGATGGGAATTAAATTGTGACCTCTTGGTTCATGGGTTGATGCCCAACTACTGAGCCATGCCAGCCAGGCTCCTTTGAGAACTATTAAGATGCTGTGCCAGCATCTTCTGGCCTCCCTGGTTCTGAGGCTTAACTGCTGTGATTCTGATAGAAAAAGTGCTCTGCACTAACTTCTTTTGAGATTTCTTTTTTCTTTCTGCAGTTTGACTTTCATGTGCCTGTGTATGACTTTCTTTGTACTTATTTTGTTTGGGGTCCTCTGAGCTTCTTTAGTCTGCAAGTTTATACCTTTCACCAAACTTTGGGAGTTTGGGGTCATTATTTTTCAAACATATTTTCCTCTTCCTCTGGGACTCCAAAAACACAGATATCAAATCTTCTGAGAGTCTGCAGCTCTTGAGTTTCTATTCCCTTTAAAAAATATACTTTAATTTTACTTTCAGACTAGATATTTCTATCTTCAATTTACTGACTTTTTCTTTACCTTGCCATCTTCATTTTTAATCTTTCCCAAGTGTTATTCTTTCATATCTGTAGACATTTGCATGGAAAGCATCTATAAACAGACCGCCTTTATTACGTTTGTATTCCCCTCTGCAGCACCAATGTGTGTTTCCATCAAGGGGAGTTGGAAGGCTGGGCGGAGGAAGTGGGGAGCTACAGAGAAGTAACTTCCCTAAGGGTGCTCAAACCCAGTGACCTTGACTTGAGCAGACCAGTGGCAGCCAGCCCTCCACCCCAAGGGCATCCCTGCCACCAGTCCAGCAAGAAATGTGTTACACACTGTGAGTTGTGGGCAACAGGGAAAGCAGTGTTGCTTCATGGAAAATTCTGCTCTTAGAAAAACCTTTGTATTATTTCCGTTTTGCCTTTCTTTTCCCTCTAAATTTGTTATTGAGAAGGGCCCCAGGAGAATGGGCATTCTCTTTGGGGGGATGGAGATGGAAGAGTATGGAGCAGGATACTTGTATTTTTCCTTTTATGGGTGTCATCTGTTCTGGATGTAGTTCTTCTGTATCTGAGACTGAGTTTGTGACTTAATCAGTGAAGGGGCAGTGCCAGTGGGATTTGGGGGTGGGGAGCAGTGGGAGCAGGACTCCTCAGAGCAGCAGGACTCACTTAAAGTGAAGGATGAGGCCCTTCTGCTGTCCCCCCTCAAACCCCTGTTCTGCACACACACGTCTGTCTCCCTTCTCTCCCAGTAGGACTCTAAGTACTGCCTTCAGTTCCTCTCTAAGGCCTTGCAACAATTTCCACTGCTTCTCCCAAGCCTGTTTTCCCTTCTCCAACATGCTTCCATTGCCTAATTATGCCTTTGGAATTTCTCCTTCCATCTTTTCTCCCTTTCTTTTACTTTGGCGTATCACAAAATATCCCCAGAGTTTTTGGTAATGGAGCAAGAAGAAAATGGATAACCCAAATCCAGATTTTGTCACCACCACACCCTCAGTACCCTTAGTCCCTTGTGTTAATTTCCTTTTCTTTCTAACATTTTCTCTTGGCTGCGAAGAACAACAAAAAAGAATGTTTCTCCTTTTAGATCTGTAATCTTCCCCCTCCATGAAATGGTACTGAGCAGTGAAATTGGGAAAAGGGTCAAGAAGGGAACTACAAAATCCTCAAGCTCATTCATCTAGTTAATCACCTGTCAACACACTTTTCCTCCTTTGTTTCATCAAAATAACGTCTGCTCTTGGGCTGCCTGTGGCTTCCTTTAATGGGCCTGCCTTCCTCAGAAGCTGATGGCCAACTTCCAATCACATTCCTCACGGGGGAACTGTCTGTGGCTTTCGCTGTCCCACCTTTTGAGCCATGCCCAGCATCTGCTATCTAGAGAGCTGAAGTGAGTTGCTCTTTTGACCCTCAGGATCATTTTCAGGCAATTTCCTAGAAGCTAATTGTGATGCTCCTCGCCCATCACTGCTTATTTCTTCCAGTAGAGTGACTTCCTATCACAGTGATCCATGTTTACCGAAGGATGACCTCAGTCAGCCAGGATGGCTGTATGACTTTAGCCACAAGTGAGCTTATAGGTGACTGTACCTTGAGCATACCAGTGGGCATTCAACAAATATTTATTTAACCTTAATCTGATCAAAACAACTCAGCTTTTTGGGCAAGAGAGAATTCTGAGTAATTTTTTAAAAATGCAGTCAACTAGGTACTTATTTAATGGCTATTATGCTTCAAGCATTGGGTTCTTCTGTGGTTCATTGTGATGAGATATGTCATCACTCATCCAGTCAAGGGTATTCACTGAGCACTTTCTGTGAATTTGATGCTGTTGTATAATCATGAAGCAAGAAAAGGACTTACGAAACTTTTTCAGACTGGGGTGGTTTACAGGTGGGTGGATTGAGAGGTCTGTTTGCTGTAAGGCTAGGTGGGCAAATAAAAAATCCTGAGAGTGGCCTGGAGTTCTTCAGTCCCCAACTGGACTGGATTGGGTGTCCTCCTCAGCTCTACCCCCATGAATACCCTATGGAGATTCAAGCTCTGATTTCATAACCACACAAAATGCAGAACTTCAACCCCTCCTAACCAGTGTGGGTTCGCTATCTAAGTTGAGTACTTAGATCTACAGCAAAGACTGTGGGATGAGAAATGAGGAAAACTTACTTTCAGTTCTGGTTCTGCAGATACACAAACAATTGTGTGAAGTTTTCATGAGTGAATGGGACACCCTCCATCCTTTCTATAAGTTTCAGAGAGACCCCACAGGGTAACCTGTTCTCAAGTTAAAAATAGTCAGTGGAAAAGCCCAGATTCCATGTGCTCAGACCGTAGGTTGTTTCAAACCAACCTATCGATGACCATATCTAGAAAAATTTCCTTATGTTTTAAACCATTCAGACACAAGATAGTACAACTGAGTCTAGAGCCTGAAATGCTGAATGATGTATTTTTTTTCTCAAAGATAGGTAATTGTCATTAATTTTTTCTTCTTCTATGAAACAGTCAGATTCCTTCCTCAAATTTTTTTTCTGGATTCTGTGATTGCTGACTTTCAGGTTTGGAAATCTCAGTCAATATTTATTAACTCTTAGATCAATGGAAAACATGCTATAAACTCTGTTTTGTTTTAAATTAGGAAATGGAAGTTTAAGCTGTTCTTAAACTGTCCAAAAATAGTCTAAATATACTACACTTCACAAAATTTATAAAGTGGAAAAAATATTGGCCTTTTGTTTCTTTCAAATTGCTAAAGGGATTTGCCACAAGATGGCACCATGCAAATGGCAGTTAATAAAAAGAAAGGCTGAGTATCATTTATTTTGCATTAGGCCCTCAAACTTAAGAGTATGACATATGGTATATTTGATAATGCTATTTACATAAAGGCAAATGTCTTTCTTGCTATGTGGGTTTTTTGTTACTAAAGTCTGCCTCTTGTGTTCTTTATATGTGTTCTGCCTTTTAACCCAGCCTTTCTAGTAACATCCTATCGACACAACACCAAGCCCACAATTGGGTACACAATTTGAGAAGGTGGCTTAGTCAGGTTCATCTCTGAAGGCATTTGCTATTTTTCCCTGAGCTGTGGATGGATAGTGTGGGAAGGATTGCATTCAGCATGTTTTGTCTTGTGGATTTGTTAAGTGGTTTCCTTCATTTATCTGTAGAAGGTGAAGAGCAGAACTAGAAAAGTACGCAGTGCTTGTGAATTTCATTTCTGAGAACCCGAGGCCAAGGGACACCTTTTTCTTCACATGTGAAAGCAAACCTTCGATATTTATTTCATTCATTAGAGAATCAAATCCTGGAGAACTGGATGATTTGGAAGTTAAAGGTCCCCAACATTCACATGGTTTTTAACACTTGGAGAGGTAGCCACAGGAAAGGCTATAGCTTTTTTTTATGTGTGTGAAGAGAATGGAGTGCAGGGCGTATGTCTTTGAAGTTAAATAGCACCTGCACTGCCCTGTTGCCAGGTAGCTAGGTAAATATTTGCAAAGTGCCTATTGCTTCTCTGAATTTGGGGCACATGTCTACTGGATATGAAGCAATCTCTGTGGGGAAGTAAGCCTACCCAGTGCTTATCTCTTACCTCCTGCACAGAGTTCACTGAATATGACACAACCTCCAGAGGGAAGAGAGGCCTATCAGTTCTTATCTTTCTCTCTCATCTAGCACTGGGGCATTCTGGTGGCCAAGACCAATGGGGTCACCTGCAGGAGCCCTGGAGAAAAGAGGTGGGACCAGTGGTTCTGAATATATTTTCCTGGAGTTGTGGTATTGCCTAAGGGCTCATGATGAGAATTCATTGAGGGATAGACTAGTTAGCTCTATGGTTGTTAAGGGTGATAGTCTGTAAGAAATACTGAAAAATCATGGGAATGTAATGAGATGGAAAATCTTATTTTTCAGAACCTTTTTGAGATAGAATATTCCAATGGGGTAGGAAGAAATATGTTTATAAGTGGCTTACGGTGAAGGTTAGATGCCCAGCCCCTACCCTGCTGGAGTCATAACCACAAATGCCCAACTGCCTTCCAGCTGAAGAACTTGTTGCTAAGTGGGGTGCACAGTGGGGGGCCTGAGCTAATGTTTAGGGACAGAAGAGCAGAGTATGAATTATCAGACATCGACTCCTTCTCATCCTCTCACTGCCACCCTCACAACTGGCTTTCATAATTATTAAACAATTCCTGAAAGACCATGGATGTAAAGCAGTGCCCATTTCTGGTTAAAACCCCCAGTGTCTTTCCCATGTCAGGCAAGGCAGAGCTGCTGGGGGAACTCTGCAAAGAGAAGAACAAGAAACAGTTTGGGTGAAAGGATTATTATCTGAGTGCCTACTAGGAAGGCCTTCAGCTTTACACACCTGCTTTTTTCCTCTTCCTCAGGACAAAAATAGAAGCCATATATCCTGAACTCTCAAGAACTGCCTGGTTTTAAACATTTTGTCCATTTTGTTTAGACAGTATATACCAATTTGATGGTCAGTTATGTCCTGACTTTTGGGCTGTTAAGAGTAGTTACCTCAGACTCAAGGACTTTGAATTCAGCAGTTCTGTTTCTTCTGCAGTAGGAAATCCCCTGCAAGATTATCAGAGGTGGATCCCGGAGAAAGCTTCGAGGCCAGGGCCTGGATATGGGTTGTAGAACACTATCAGTGAATGAGCCATGGATGGATCAGAAACCAGGCTCAAGAGAGAGCCATATTTTTAAAGAGCTATGACTTTTTTAATAAAGGCCTTCTCATGTGTGAATGGAGCCATAAAAACAAAAATTCAGTTTTCTGATTCTAGAGCTTTTTGCTCCTTGACCGAGGGCACTGCAGATGGCCCAGTCTGATGGCACATCTTCCAGGCCATATGTAGCAATCCATCTTTCCTTTATCCCATTTCTTCCCCTTTCTTAAATTCCTCTTATGTTTTGCCAAAGTAGTTTCTCGGATAAAAAATATGAGCAATAAGCCTTCTGAGTTTTTGCATGTATATCCAACAATGTCTTTTTGTCCCTTTAGAATAGTGACTTGAGTGGGTAGAGTACTCTAAAATCAAAGCCATTTTCCACAAAAAATTTTCTTCAGGTTCATCTGGCACAATTATTTTAAATTTTAAAAATTTAATGAGTTTTCTTTCGGGCCATTTCTTTCATCAATCAAGCCTCCCCACCCCTGTTTATTTCTGTTTCTTAGGCAAAGCATTTCCTCATAATCAGGGTGGGGTAGTCACTTTTGGTTAGAACTCCCTCTGAGAGCATGTCTGCCTCAAGAGGATCAAACATTTATATTCAGGATGAAAAGCCACTAATCTTCAGTGTTAGGGGCTGAGAGTTGGACCTTCTATGGAATTTGTGACTCATCATCCAAGAACCTAAAAGATTAATTTGCTTCTGTCGGGCTTCTAATTGCATAGACTTGAACACCAGCTAGTGGCCTGAAATCTAGCACCTAGCCACCCTTTAGCCCAGGAGCTCCATATTTCTGAATGGGTATCAGAGTACAGAACACCTGTTTGGTGCATTGTCAACTTCTACATCTAAAAGTATCTGCAACTTTTGCTGAGTCACAGGGTAAGAGACAACTAGGGACGTTTATGCCAGTGCAAGGGAGAGGAGTACTTCATGTTTGTAGCAAGAGGTGATAGTTGATTATAGTGAACCTCAGCATAACTGATGAATGGGAATCATGAATTAAGACAAGGGAGGACTTTCTAATGGTCAGAGCTGACCTGAAGTGGGATGGACTGCCTTGGGAACCTCACAAGAGTTCTTCTTGATGGAGATATTGTAAGTCAGATCCAATAACCTATGTAATGGTTAGAATATATGATCTTTAACTTCTTTTTCAACCCTGAGAATTTATTTGCAGTACTGAGTGTAATGCCTGGCACACAGTGGATGCTCAGTATATACAAAATAAACATCTGTGGACTGCATGACGCCTCAAGCTCCAAGATGAATGATGTGAAACTGTTTTAATTTGCTGTGATCCAAGTTTATTACAAACAGGTTTTAATCACAACTACCATCAACTACTTATATTGAAAAATGAATAAACCATTTTCTTCCTCAAACAATTGCTTGAACTGAAGACTAAATTTGGTTCCAAGCCCTTTATTGCTTAAAGTCACTTATCTGTACTACCACTAACTTGGTGTTGTGTTGACATACAGAGGGCACGAAGCAGTTAAACAACAAAGCCCTGTTTAATTGTCTGGATTAGGCACAGCCTGAAGGGCTTTTAAATAGGAAAGAAGCTTTTAGGCAATACCTGGCTTGGAAAATACAACTTTGAAGAAGGCATACCAGAGTGTGGCCCATCTTTCTTTTTTTTTTTTAAATCCTGAAAATATTTATTTTCTCAAGGATAAACTTTCATGTAATTTGTATTATAATAATTAATCAAGATTGGTCATATACATATAATTATAACACAAAATAGCAAAATTAATATGAATTTAAAAGTTTACCATTCATTCTAATTTTCTTTTTTTGTTGTTGTTTAAATATATTTTTATTGATTTCAGAGAGGAAGGGAGAAGGAGAGAGAGAATCATTTATCGGCTATCTCCTGCACCTCCCACAGTGGAGATTGAACCCACAACCCAGATATGTGCCCTGACCAGGAACTGGACTGTGACATAGGTCGATGCTGAACACTGGCCAGGCAAGTCCGTGTGTTTTTTTTTTTAATTAAAAAAAAATTTAAATTAAATCTTTATTATTCAGATTATTAATTACATTTGTTTCTCTTTTTTCCCCTCCATAGCACCCCTCCACCCAGCTCCCACCCCTCCCTCTGCCCTTAGCTCCCTCCCATTGATCTCATCCATAGGTGTATCATTTTTGTCCAGTCTCTCCCTGTACACCCCTCACCCCTTCCCCCCTGAGAATTATCAGTCCATTCCCTTTCTGTGCTCCTGATTCTATTCTATTCACCAGTTTATTCTGTTGATCAAATTTTTAATTCACTTAATTTTTAGATTCACTTGTTGATAGATATGTATTTGTTGTTCATAATTTTTTGTCTTTTACCTTTTTCTTCTTCCTCTTCTAAAAGAGTACCTTTCAGCATTTCATATAATACTGGTTTGGAGTTGATGAACTCCTTTAGCTTTTTCTTATCTGTGAAGCTCTTTATCTGCCCTTCAATTCTGAATGTTAGCTTTGCTGGATAGATTATTCTTGGTTGTAGGTTCTTGCTATTCATCACGTTCAATATTTCTTGCCACTCCCGTCTGGCCTGCATCGTTTCTGTTGAGAAATCAGCTGACAGTCGTATGGGTGCTCCCTTGTAGGTAATAAACTGTTTTTCTCTTGCTGCTTTTAATATTCTCTCTTTGTCTTTTGC
>JAAGEH010000032.1:6136123-6172705 GCA_011751065.1 Lasiurus cinereus | reverse complement strand
CTTGCCTTTCTCTAGTCTGCTGTTAGGACTCTGTATAATATTTTTTATTTCAGTCAGTGTATGTTTAATTTCTAGTTGGTCTTTTATCATCTTTAGTTGGACCTTTTCCATCTCTAGTTGGTCCTTTTTCATCTCCTCTTGGCTCTCGCTAAATTTATCCATCTTTTCTAGCATATTCTTGAAAAACCTTACAAGCGTGGTTTTGAACTCTATATCCAGTCGTTTTTTTTCCTCCATTTCTTTTGTTTGTGATCCCTTCCCTTGTCTCTGCATTTTCACTATATCGGGGAAACTTCTGTGTTGAATTCAGCCTTGTGAAACCAGACTTGCAAAGCCGCAGGATCCTCTGTTGAGCTTGGGAGGGGTGGAGTCTCAGGGCTTAAGGGACCGCCTTGCCTTCCAGTCGGCCCGCCCTCCACAGCCCCTGAGTCTCACGTGACTGGGTAATCGCTGGAGCGGTCCTTGTGCGCGCACCCGCAGTGCCTCTAACCACTGCCTTTCCAGCTCCCCTGCGCACCAGGACCACACGAGTCTAGGTCTCCAGGGTTTCATCTGAAACAGGGGTTTAGTGAATTTAGAAGTGGCACAGTTGGGAGGGTCTGTCTCCCGCCCACTCGCGAAAGCCAGCGGCACGATCAGCAGTCTGTCCTGCGCGCAGTGCTGTGTGCGCCACCAGGCCTTTGATATTTTGCGACTCCCCTAAATTTCCGTGCACCTCTCCCTTTTCACAGTCCAAATTCACCCTGTATGAGTTTCGGCTGGATCTGGGGTTTAGTGTTGTAGGATAAGGGGTTCAATGCCATTGGGAGTCTCTGTTTCCCTCCCGCCAGAGAAAGCCAGCCAGGCACTCTGGCACCCGCTCTCTCAGTGTGCTTGTCTCTGTACCTCGGCTTTTTGCAGCTCCTCTGGGTCTCCGTGAGCCCCTCTCTTTCCTTCTAGCTGTAGAACTTCCACTCAGCCAGCTTTCCTGTGGTTCTGGATGATGTCAGTTCTGTCTTTTAGTTGTAGTTTTGAAATTGTTGTGTGAGGCAGCAGTGTAGGTGTTTACCTATGCCACCATCTTGCATTCTTTCTGTACTATGTTTATTATATACTAAGGTGACTACTATGTGCTTTCCATGTTTATCTCGTTTATTTTCTACAACTTGAGGATGGCAGGTGATATTATTTACTTCCTCTTTTTAAATTGTCAATGAGAAATTTTGGAGGGCACTTGGTAACACAGTCCTCAAGGGGCAGAGCTGGAGTCTGCCCAGGTCTGATTCCAGGGCCTAAGCTTTTAAAAAAATATTTCTATTGATTTTAAAGAGGAAGGGAGAGAGAGAAAGAGATAGAAATACCAATGATGAGAGAGAATCATTGATTAGCTGCCCCCTCTACCCCTGACACATCCCCTACTGGGGATTGAGCCCATGACTTGGGCATGTACCCTAATAATCGAACCCTGATCTGCTAGTTCATAGGTTGGTGCTCAACCACTGAGCCACGCTGGACAGGCACGGGGCCCTAAGCTTTTAACCAGAATGCCTAACAATTTCTTTTTTGTTTGAATATTTAAATCGCTTCATTTCTTCCCTTTTGTTATAATGGTTAATTTTACAAAGGACACTTTTATTTATAGGTTATCTGTAATGAAATGCTGTTGACTCTAAGCAACAGTCAGAACAATTTGATGACAATTGATGTCTTGGGCCAAAATAACTTTGAAAAAAATTCTGCCAATTTATAGTGATATGTAATTATATATTGATTCTTTATACAGTGGTACCTCGAGATACGAGTTTAATGCGTTCCTTAACCTTGAGGCGTGGAAAACTATGAGATGCTCGAGTCGCAGTAAACTGGTGGGTCGTGTGCAGCCGGCCGATCTGCGCGATTACTCCTATCTCAAATGTTGCTCATATTTCAAAGCAAAAATTGCTTGCTCGATGGCTCGTATCTCAAAAATCTAGTATGTTAGGGTACTCGTATCTCGAGGCACCACTGTACATCTTTTTATACACTACTTCTTTGCCAGCATTAGGTATGTTAGTTAAATTTTTTTTTTTTTGCGAATTTATTAGCAAAATGAAAATTTAGTATTTTAACTTCTTTTATTAGAACAACTAGAGGCCTGGTGCACAAAATTTGTGCCTGGGGGTGTGTGTCCCTCAGCCCAGTCTACACCCTCTCCAATATGGGATCCCTCTCACAATCCAGGACTGCTGGCTCCCAACTGCTCATCTGCTTGCCTTTCTGATTGTCCCTAACCACTCTGCCTGCCAGCCTGATAACCCCTTCACCATTCCCCTGATAGCCTGATTGATGCCTAACTGCTCCCCTGCCAGCCTGATTGCCTCTGACTGCCCTCCCCTGCAGGCCTGGTCACCCCTAACTGCCCTCCCCTGCTGGCCTGATTGCCCACAACTTCCTTCCCTTGCAGGCCTGATCTCTCCTAATTGCCATCCCCTGATGGCTATCTTGTGGTGGCCATCTTGTGTCCACAGCGGGCAAGATCTTTGACCACATAGGGGCAGCCATCTTGCGTGCTGGAGTGATGGTCAATTTGCATATTACTCTTTTATTAGATAGGATAGAGGCCTGGTGCACAGGTGGGGGTTGGCTGGTTTGCCCTGTAGGTTGTCCCAGATCAAGGTGAGGGTTACCTTGGGGCATAGGGCAGCCTGAGCAAGGGCATTGTGGTGGTTTGCAGGCCAGCAACACCCCCTGGTGACCCAAGCAGAGGCCCTGGGATCTGGGACTTATTTATCTCCCATAATTAAAACTTTGTAGCCTTGAGCAGAGTCAAGCCTCCTGCTTGCTCCATGGCCACAGCCATTTTTGTTGGGATTTATTTATCTTCTATAATTGAAACTTTGTAGCCTTGAGTGGAGGCCTGGGCCTGCCAGGGTGTGTGGAAAGCTTGGCTTTCTTCATTGCCAGAGAAACCCAAGCCTCTTGCTTGCTCTGTGGCCATACCCATCTTGATTGGGTTATTTTGCATACTTGCTACTGATTGGGTGGTGGGCATGACTTGTGGGGTGTAGTAGAGTGATGGTTAATTTGCATATTACTCCTTATTAGATAGGATTTGAATATTATTTTGTTTATTTTTCCACTGGATCTAGTTTTTTGAATGCTAAGTATATGTCCTTTTTCCATGTTTTCATTGGAGAAATTTTAAAAAATCAATTAAAAGGTCTTTTCTCACTCTAGCTAGTTTTGCTCAGTGGATAGAGGTTGGCCTGTGGACCAAAGGGTCCTGGGTTTAATTCTGCTCAAGGGCACATTGATTGCAGGCTCCTCCCTAGCTCTGAGCCTGGTTAGGGCTCATGCAGGAGGTAACCAATGGATGTGCTTTTCTCACATCATTGTTTCTATCTTCCCTTCTCTCTTCCACTCTTTCTAAAAATCAATGGGAAGATATCCTTTGATGAGTATAACAACAACAAAAAAAGGCCTTTTCTCATACTAATAAAGATATTAGTCCTTTGTTAGGTTTGGTGCAAATTTTTTCCTGGTCTGTTTGCATACTGCTTCTAGACAAATTATAACCTCCAAACGCTCCTCCAGGTATTTCACAAATATTTTATTGTCCTATAGTTTTTTTTTATTTGATTAAACATTATTGTTTGGAATTTATTTTGATTTTTGGTGTGACATATATATGCCTAACATGCTCAAGGCTGTGTCGTAACAAGCAAAAAATTCATATCCCACATACCTTGTAGCTACTACTATTTCTCCACTTTTTTTACCTTCCTCATATACCTCCACCCACTCCAGTTTGAATTCCATCCCAATTACACCTACAAAACATCTTTTCCTCTCAACTCTCGAATGAGCTATGTTTTTATTTCTCTTGGGTAAATTCCTAGGAGTAGAATTGGTGGGTCATATGGTAGGTGTGTGTTTAACCTTATTTCAAAACTCCTAAGCTGTCATCCAAGTAGTTGGAATAACTCCCACTAACACTGTGAGAAAATTCCAGTTGCTTCACTTGCTTGCCAACATTTAATATTGTCAATCTTGTTAATTTGGTAGTGGGTGTCAAGTGGCACTTTGCTCTGCTTTTAACTTGCGTTTCCCTAATGTGTAATGATTTTGAGTACCTTCCTACATGCTTATTGATAATTTGTATGTTGTCTTTTGTGAAAATCTTTATCCAGCCAAAACCGGTTTGGCTCAGTGGATAGAGCATCAGTCTGCGGACTGAAAGGTCCCAGGTTCGATTCCGGTCAAGGGCATGTACCTTGGTTGCAGGCACATCCCCTATAAGGGGCGTGCAAGAGGCAGCTAATTGATGTCTCTCTCATCGATGTTTCTAACTCTTGGTCCCTCTCTTTTCCTCTCTGTAAAAAATCAATAAAATATATTTTTTTAAAAAAAGTCTTTATCCATTTAAAAATTGGGTTGTCTTTTTGTTATTGACTTGTAGAAGTATTTTATATTTTTTAGATAAAACCTCTGTTAGATGAATGTATTGCATATTTCTCCCAGCCTGTGGCTTGCCTTTTCAATTTTCTTAATGGTATCTTTTGAACAGAATTGTTTTAAATTTGATTACTTTCAATTCATCAATCTTTTTTTCATAGCTAATACTTTTTGTGTCCTAAGAAATTGTTATGTACCTCAAGGTCATGAGCATATACTCCTATGCTTTGTTCTAGGAGCTTTATGGTTTTAACTTATAATTTTAAGTCTAATATCAAACTCAAATACATTTTTACATGTGGTATGAGATAGGGGTCAAGGTACATAATTTTGCATATGGACAATTAATAGTTCCAGCAGGATTTTTTGAAATGAATTTCCCCATTAAATTACCTGGAAACTTTTGTGGAAAAGCAACTGATTGCATTTTATATGCGTGCGTGTGTGCAAACACACACACACACACACACACACACACACACACACCATTTTTGGCTTCCTATTTTTTAAAATCTATTTGTCTATCTTTGCATCAATACCACACGATCTTGTAGCTTTATAGTAAGTTTGGAAGTAAGGTAGTGTGATGCTTCCAAACCAGTATCCTTTTTCAAGATCATTTGACTATTCTAAGTGTTAATATTTTTGAATCAGCTTGCTAATTTCTACAAAAAAAGCCTGGAGGGATTTCAGTTAGGATCATGTTGATCACTTGGGGAGAACTGACATCTTAACAAATTGAGTTTTCTGATCCACAAATATGACACATCTCTTCATTTATTGAGTCATTTTAAAATTCTTTTCAGCCATGACCTCAGCTTTAAATGTAGAGATCTTGCACATCTTTTATGTATTTCTAAGTATTTCATAGTTTTGATACTATTATAATTATATTGTTTTAAACTTCTATTTATTGCTAGTACATATAAATACAATTGATTTTTTATATAAACATTAAATCCTGTAATCTTGCTAAATTCATTTATTAGTTCTTTTAGTGGCTATTTTATTTTGTGTTATATCCCACCCTCATATTCCTTAGACAATTATGCCATGAGCAATAATGAGTTTTACTTCTTCCTTTTCAAACTCTTTACAATTAATTAATTAATTAAAAAATAATTTTTTGCCTTATTCCACAGGCTAAGAACTCTAGGACAATGTTAGAGAGGATGCAGGCTTGGCTGAGGGACACCCTCTCCCCCCGGGCACAAATTTCATACACCGGACCTCTAGTATAAATATAGTTGCTTTATGGATATCCTTTGCTTTGCTAATAGCTTGTCAATAAATTGTATCTTTGTTCTTGAAGGATATTGGTCTATACTTTTCTTTTAATTTTTTAATGCTCCTATCTGGTCATTTGATGTTGGGCTGGGGAGATTATAAGTGATAAACCAAAGAACTTATACACTTACATGCATAACCCATGGGCACAGACAATAGGATAGTGAAGACCTGGGGTTTGGTAGGGGTTGGGAGGAGGGGGGAAGGGAGAAGAAATGTGATTTATCTGTAATACTATCTACAATAAAAATATATTAAAATAAAAGGATTTTTGTTAGACTATTTGTTGCAATCCCACAGATCATTGAATCTCTGCTCATTACGCAGTCTTTTTTCTCTTCATTGTTTAGTTTAAATATTTTTGTTCATCTCTCTAGGTCCACTGATTCTTCTCAGTGAACTATCTCCTATTAATTCCATGTGTTGAATTTTCATTTCAGACATAGTTTTCTGCTGTGGATATCCATTTGGTTCTTTTTTGAAAAAGAGTTTCTATATTACTCTTCAATTCACCATTTCTTTCCTCTTTGTACCATCCTTCTCTAACAATCTTTATCATAACGTTTGATAGCCCCAACAAATAGGTAATCTGTGGGCCTGCTTTTATTAGCTGTTTTTATTTTTTTTTGACAATGGGTACATTCTTTTCTTGTGTGGCAACTTTTATTTTCTCTTAGTTTATAAGGGAAATTCATTGTAAATTACTGGTAGAAGACCTTTTTCTTTGTTTTCTTTGTTGAAAGTCAAAGTGATTTTCAAAAGTTGTAAAGCCTGGGTTCTAATCTCATATCTGCTACTTATTAGCTCTGAGATCATGGACAAGTTACTTAAGTTTTCTGAGCCTCAAAAAATTTCTCATTTGTTATTATTGTTGTTATTATGATTATTATTAATGTCCTCATATTTAAAATGAGAAAATTAGAAGGGTGTCTCTAGCTATATGATTTGGAGATTTTATGATTGTAAGGTGTTTGGTACTAGGACTCAAGCACAGGTACTGGGAAACAAATTTTTAGTTCTTTTAACTCAGAAAGTTCTGCTAAGTATCTTCTTTTTTTAAAAAAAATATTTTATTGATTTTTTTACAGAGAGGAAAGGAGAGGGATAGAAAGTTAGAAACATTGACGAGAGAGAGACATCGATCAGCTACCTCCTGCACAGCCCCCTACTGGAGCTGTGCCTGCAAGCAAGGTACATGCCCCTGATCGGAATCGAACCTGGGACCTCTCAGTCCTCAGGCCGATGTTCTATCCACTGAGCCAAACAGGTCTCAGCCTAAGTATCTTTCTTCTTTACCTCTGAGCAGTTTGCCTGTGTAATTTCCTTTGTTTATGCAGGCAGCCAACTGCAACTAACCCACCCATGAGGTCTTAATCTTTGTAGTCATTTTTTGTCCTTATACAGTATTTCTTCTTCAGGAGCAAGATACCATTTTGTGGATGAAAGGGGCCACATGCTGACCTGACAAGCTCAGGGGAGGCCTACATGACAGCCTTGCAAACTCAGAGTCCTAAAGTAACCACAAAGGATGGTCTGAAATTAAACTTTAACTAAACGCTGTTATGGTGGGCAGTTATATCCTAGGCCAGTATCTTCCATGACAAAGATCAACTTAGATCTTTACTGAGCCCATTTGCCTTTTGCCACTAAAATAACATCTGTGAGATGTCTGGGTAACTTGTAACTTCCCTTTTTCTGGAGCCCCAGGGGCACAACCAAATGTGGTGGGTGCCAGGACTGATCCCACAAATTCCTTCATTATTATGTTAATTGTTCCTGCACCCACCTAATTATGTGTCCATCATTTTACTTTTTATCCAATCCCAGGGGTTTCCCACTGCTTTGCTTTATCCCACCTCCTTAATCTATCACCAATGAATTTCATGTAACCCACCTATGTCCCTCCTTTGATTGCAATGTATAAATACAAATATAACCTGCCATTCTCCAGAGCAGCGGTTCTCAACCTGGGGATCAAACAACCCTTTCACAGGGGTCACCTAAGACTATTGGAAAACACCTATTGCTGATAGTTTGTGGTGAATTTTCAGTTTATGAGAAGTGGTGCTAGGAACCAACACACTGCTACTCGGTGTAGCAAAATGTAGCAATGTAGTTTACTGTTGTTATATTAAGACTGTTACCCATGATTCAAGACAAAATTTTATTTATTTGTAATTAGAAATAAATATTTCACAATATATAATTTCATATTGTTTTTGTGATTAATCCCTATGCTTTAATTATGTTCAATTTGTAACAATGAAAATACATCCTGCATATCAGATATTTACATTACAGTTCATAACTGTAGCAAAAATTACAGTTATAAAATAGCAAAGGAAATAATTTTATGGTTGGGGGTCACCACCACATGAGGAGCTGTCTTAAAGGGTAACGGCATTAGGAAGGTTGAGAACCACTGCTCCAGAGCATTATCTCAATTCATTGAGGTTCTGCTTCCCAGCATATGTTGACAGTTTGGCTCAAATAAACTCACAAAAATTCTTTACAGCTTTCAATGTTTTTTTTTTTTTTACGTTAACACTTTGAACTAGAAAGAACATCTGTGTAGGCAGGTAAGCAAGGATGGAGAACATCACACAGCAGAGAAAATTGGTGTCACCAGAAATTCATTATCAGTGGGAAGTTTGAGTTCCATCTTGGAACTACTGAATTGAAAATGCAGGGAGTAGGGCTCAGTACTGCATGCTCAAGTGATTCAGTGTACACTCAAGATTGAGAACCATTAGTTAGGGGGAGTATGGCTGAATAGAGCAGGAATATCACTCTCTTGCTTGGGGTGAGGGCGGGAATACAATAGTGCAATCACATACAGGCTTTTTTTTTTTTTGCTTTTATTTTTAAGACTAAAAACTAAGAGTCTATTTTCGTATTTGGAAAGTGGTCACTCAAAAGAGTGGGTGGCATTTCATTGTGTGATATTTAGGTTGTTTTGAGGTGTAGAGGATGAGGCAAGGACTACAAGGCTCTAGGGGTCAGAGTAAACTTTTCTCCAGGTCATTTAAAACCAAGCAGCTTCTTTGGTCCTTTGAGGGCAGAAACACCTAAGGAGGGTGGCCTTGCAATCACACTGGCTTCTATGTGGATGGAGGTTTGGTGTTGGATGTGCCCAGTAGGAGTTCAGGTATATTCCCCTAGACCAGTAGTCGGCAAACTGTGGCTCACGAGCCACATGCGGCTCTTTGACTCCTTGAGTGTGGCTCTTTCACAAAATACCATGTGTGGGTACGCACGTACAGTGCGATTGAAACTTTGTGGCCCATGCACAGAAGTCAGTTTTCGGCTGCCCCTTGTTGTTCTCTGTATTTTGCTGATAGTTTGTGGTGAATTTTCAGTTTATGAGAAGTGGTGCTAGCTATTTCCCCCAAATATGTGATGGCTATAAATCGTTCTACTATTGATATTTGGCTCTGTTGACTAATGAGTTTGTTGACCACTGCCCTAGACCGTCATGGGGCTCACTGCCTCTGTTCCTGTGATGGCCTGAGCTTGGTCACCTAGTCCCAAGGTGGGGTTGGGCAAGTAGTCTTAGGAACAGTACAGAAGGTTTGGCTGACCTGATGTGAAGCACACAGCATGTGTTATCCTGGGAGCACAGCAGGACAAACAGTTTCCTTTCCAATCAGGAGAAAATAGAGGTATGTTTCTGGCTCAAGGGACTGTGGAGCCAACATCTATGGAGCAAATTCAAATATGTGTAGATTAAAAGAGGAAGGAGGTGGAGAGGAGGAAAGCTGATTAACAGGGTAAGAAAGAGTCTTTGTTTCAGATGGTTTAAAACCACAATAGGTTAGTTAAAACAAGGAATGTAGTCTTGTCCAGAAGAGGAAGAACATATTCTCATATGTTTACTGGTTTCCTAGGGAGTACTGTACTTGAAATCGTTGAGAAATTTTTGCTACCTGGTAGAACATTGCTTTCATTGAATCACTCGCTTGCTCAAGACCTCACTCCTGTCTGCCTGCCATGTGAAGTCTGCTTTTTGCTACAGCCTCAGGCCTGAGCTTTTTCCTCAGGTTTTAAGATCCTTCCTTAATTGGTTCAATTCCACCCTTCTAACCATATTTCTGAATTCCTACCAACACCAAGCACTACCTCCTCCAGGCAATCTCACATCTCGCAGCTCACACCACCCTTTTGATCACTGTGGCCTTTTTGTCTTCCTAAAGTGCCTTTCTCTTCCCTAAACTAAACTGCCCATCTTCTGTGACCCTGAAACCCCTCCATGGCTATGTCAGTCCATACTCAACTCTGTTTCCTTAACTCCAACATTTGTAAGCTCTACCACATAGTTAGTGGCTACATAAATACTGTCTTGCATATTTACAGATTGGCTTTCTATCTAACTGGTTTGTTCCATGGGTGGAGAAAGCTTAGAGTCTACTTCCTCTGGGTTCTCCGTAGGAGCTGGCATAGGGCTGGTTGCAGGGAAAATGAAAGTAACGCTTCATTGGTGGGTAGACTAGAGAGTTCTTATGTTTAGGTATAGGTCAACTGGATCAGGGGTTCCAAGTGTGTTCCAAAGAACATATCATCTGTCTACCAGATAGATTAGGCACATCTGCCTCAATGGCAACTGTTTCTTCTCATTACAAGTGTTCCTAAGTTAAAGACAACTGGCTGAAACTCAGAGGCCAGGAGAATGACAGTGGGTGTGGGAGGAGGCATATTTATTATTTTTGTCCTTTTAATTGTAATGCTTTTTCTACTTGGGGAATCTATTAAGAAATATGAAGGATGGACTAATTAAAACATGCTGAATGGGAGGGGAGGAAGATACACCAAAAGAAGGAGCTAAAGAGAGTGCACCTTTCCAGGGGGCCTGTTTTTCTCACTTGGCCATTTCTGGTCAGTTTGTTCGGGCTACAGCTGCTGCCCCTTGTTTTCCTCTGTATTTTGCTGATAGTTTGTGGTGAATTTTCAGTTTATGAGAAGTGGTGCTAGATATTTCCCCCAAATATGTGATGGCTATAAAATGTCAAAAGGTTCTACTAATATATAGGTAGATGTATAAGACACAAATAGAAGCCAAACCCAGCCCAATGTTAAAAATCTGGGTACCCCAGCAATTGTTACTTCTTCTTTGACAAAATCTCCTTTGTTCAACCACATTTAGTCATAAATGACTAGTCCTGCTCCTCACTACCTTTTGTATAGATTGTTTTTTTTAAAACTATATTACTTTTACCATGCAAAGAAATATGATAAATTCATGAATATTAGAAATGTTAAGAAAAAAGAAAGCATTCAACTTGAAATTACATCATCCAGACATAACCACTTTTAACATTTTCCCAAATGCATTCTAGTCTTTCTTTTCCCATGAGTGTATATATAGAAATAGACAAAATTTTAAGAATGGTGTCACAATAAACACTGTTATCTAGTTTTTCACTAATTGATGTATTTTAATTATATTTTCACATCATTAATCTTTTACATGTTTTTTATCATTCCTTTGTCTGAAGGTACCATTTTCTATTAATTTATATTTAGGATTTAAAAAAATTCTATAAATATGGTTTCCATGAACATGCTTTATACATGTCTTGGGATTCTAGTCTGATGATCTCCTTAGGATAAATCCTTATAAGCAGACTTACTAGGTCAGAGTATGCATTCTTTTCATATTTTTTCTGTATGTATTACAGGAAATTTGCTCTCTGTAAGTGTCCATTCTTAAGATTAGTGCCAATGATAAGCACTATTCCTGTCTTTAATCTGATAAATGTTACTGACTTGATACAAACTAGTGTTTTTATAGCAATAACAACTAAGTTCAGCTGTACAGAGGAAAAGAGAGAGAGAAAGCTGTGGATGAGCCTTAGTCCTGAAGACATTAGTGTAAACACCATAGAGCTGCAGGCAAATCAGTGTATGATTTTTGCTTTTGTGCCATGAAAACAAGCTTCTCTATAGGACAGGCCCTGGACATAATGAAGCCATTGGCTACATTTTATTCACAGCCCAGTCTCCTTTGTTTGCTTTTGTAGCAGCCCTTACAAATGAGCTACTTGGAGCCTGTGGAAATATTAAGATGCACCTGATCACCTAGGAAGTCACAACCTTCCATATAAACCTTATTCAAGTTAACACTGGGTGAGTGAGTCTCCTTCTCATGGGTCGCAGGAAGGTGACTGCTCTCTGTATTTTAGATCCATTCCTTAGTCTGCACCAGTGGTAGACTAGTAAACCAGCTCTCCAAGGGGAAAAATAAGTGCTGACTTGTACATTTGCTAAATTTCCCTGGTGTAATTATTTCCACCTGACAGATTTCAAACTACCAACTATTTAGTAACTGACTCACTATATTCCTGATGAATTAACAATCAGCTCTTTGGTCAAGATAGTGGTTGCTTTTACAATAGAATCTTTTAAAAAATATATTTTTATTGATTTCAGAGAGGAAGGGAGAGAGAGAAACATCATTGATGGGAGAGAATCATTAATCAGCTGCCTTCTGCACACCCCATACTGGAGATGAAGCTCACAACCCAGGCATGTGCCCTGACCGGGAGTCAAACCATAACCTACTATTTCATAGGTCAACACTCATCACTGAGCCATGCCAGGTGGGCTATAATCTTTTTTTTAAAGCTGGTGTTCAGAGACTACACCTGTCTTAACTGTTTATTGTGATGGGCATACCAGAGGAATTGCTTCTCAATATTACACACACACACATTAGGCACCACATGAATTCATTTTATCATCCTGGCAGTCGACAACTAACACCTTGTAATTTAAGGCAGTTATCTCTTCTGTACTTCATAGCTCATGACACTGGGCTATAACTCAATGCTCATGAAAAGTTTCTGGCAGGCACATATTTCTTAGTTGAGAAAAATTTGGGTCCTGCCTCTGGGAACGGTGGCCTTTTTTTGAGAAAGAGTATATTTCGGAACCTTTAATTTTCACAGCAGTTGGTCAGTTCTGATAGCTGGCATCAGGTAATGGAAGAATGTGGAAGGAACTCTTCCTATCTATCAATGCCGACAATATGAAAGAAAATGTGTATGAGGCCATACACACCTATTATTTTCTTGCTCACAGTGTCTTAGGTTTAGTGGGACATCCGAATCACTGTGGGAGTTTCAAAAGTGTAGGTACACTTTCCAGCCCTTCCTACCAATATTCTGATTTAGTAGGTCTGGGTTGGTACAAGAGTCTACATTTTATCAGCAATTCAGCTGAATGTGATGCAGATTTTCAGGGTGAGTGGGGGAACGCTTGGGGAAGCCCTGGTCTTGCCTCCTCTGACTCTCACTCTTATGTTAAGGTTGGTGATCAGACATGAGTGAATATGTTCAGACAGGTAAGGTCCCCATTCCTTGGCCACAAATCAATGTTCTTTGCCCCTGGCTTTAATCAAAGACCAATATATGAACCAGCCACACAAAGTAAATGCATGTTTTCACTCTTGTTTAGATTTAATAATAATTTCTATTGGAATTTAATTTTCATGGAAAATACTTTATTATCTAACTAGGGAGCCATCACATTTTTTGTTCAGTTCTAAGATGCTAGGAGTAAACTTAATGTTTTTTAATTTATTGATTTTTAGAGAGAGAAAAGAAAGGAGAATGAGAAGGAGAGGGGGAGAGAGAGAAAAGCACTAATTTATTTTTCCATTTATTTATGCATTCATTGGTTGATTCTAATATGTGCCCTGACCAGGGATTGAACCCATAACCAGGATGATGCTATAACCAACTGAGCTTACCAGCCAGGGCCAGAGTAAAAGTAATATAGTGTTCAGTGGCAATACTGGTCAGCCCTAGTTTCTGGCATAATTATGGCTGCCTTTTTCTCCATAGTTTCTAATGTCTCAGCTTTTATCTTAAGGTGCCTTAAATCTTTGTTGGGAGTACACACTGTGTAACAAAGTAAAAAACAGATAAAACATAGAGAGACCTGTTAGTTATCATTATACTGTCAAGGGGCATAGTTCATCTCTTGGTACATCCAAAGTTGTGGAAAAAGTAAAAGGACTTCATAAAGTTTTCCCATACCACTTCTGTCTTTTAACATTAAATTCCCTGTGGAAATATTAAGATGCACCTGATTAGGAAGTCACAACCTTGCACATAAACCAGTGGTTCTCAACCTTCCTAAGGCCGTGACCCTTGCATACAGTTCCTCATGTGGTGGTGACCCCCGACCATGAAATTTTGCTACTGTTATGCATCATGATGTAAATATCTGCATTTTCCCGATGGTCTTAGGCGACCCCTGTGAAAGGGTCGTTCGACCCCCAAAGGGGTCGCAACCCACAGGTTGAGAACCGCTGACATAGACCTTACCCTAGTTAACACTGCAAATACTGACTAAATCTTCCATAAAGCAAACACTGACTACATCTTCCATAAAGCCACCATCAGTGCTACAGACGGAATGTTCACATCCCCCCCAAATTCACAGGCTGAAGCCTTAATCCCCAATATTTGGAAGTGGGACCTTTGGGAGGCAACTAGGTTAGGTCCCAAAGGTGGGCTAGATGGGGTTAGAAGAGGGTTAGAAGGAGGGTTGGACTAAACTATGTGAGTGGGGCCCTCATGACGCAGTTAGTGGCCTTAGAAGAAGAGAAGAGAGGTCATCCGAGGACACAGTGAGAAGGTGGCCCCTGGCCAGCTGGGAAAAGAACTCCAGCAGGAACCTAAGTGGTGCACACCTTGATTTTGGACTTCCAGCCTACAGAGCTGAGAGAGAAATGTCTGTGTAAGCCTCCTGGTCAATGGCATTTTGCAATGGCATCCCGAACTAACTAAGACAAACAGCATTTATAGGCACCTGCTTTATACCTAGTACTTTGTTTTGGCCACTCTTTCTCTGAAAAGGGGAAAGATAAGGGAAGTGTCTACAAATGGACAAGTCTAGCTTTTACATTCCCTGTTCCCAGAGGGACTGGTCTCTGTGGCTCTTTCTGTCAAGCACAGCTTCCTGGATAGGTGACTGCTCCAGGAGAAAGGCTGACCCTACCTTGCACTAGAAGAATGGAGCTGGCAATCCCTCCAGCCCCTGAGGCCCATGGACTCCTCACTCTCTGTGGTGGTGAGTGCCTCTGTAGCCCTCCAGCAAGATGACACAGGAGTCTGATGTCTGAAACGCTGCTCACCTCACTGGCGTGGGCAAAGCTCTGAGCTATCATGCACTAGAGGCCTTTCCAACTTAGAGTCATCCAAGATTTCTCAAGAAATTTGACCCTAGGACCATTGCTTTTTGAATCATGCCTAACAGATATCAGCCATCAAAGGACTGTGCCAAGACCTGGCTCCACGGATTGCCAACAAAAGCTCTGTCTCTCTGGTGGCTCAGCTTTACCTGCCAACACAGATGCCCGCTGCCCTAAAGGAGAAAGTTTCCCCCTGAAAGAAACGCTTGTTTTTCTTTTTCCTCTGTCTTTTGTTCTTGTTGTTGTTTACACTTGTGTGTGTGTTTAAGCCCAACAGAGATAATTCTAGAACTATAAGACAGTTATGGTGAGGCCAAAATATATTATCTAAAAGAGGCTGGAATGGTCTCCTGGTGGGAGACACTGTGAAGAACACAATAGTTGGAAGGAAATAATAGAGATTTAAGAGTCTGTAAAAGGGAGGGAAGTGGGAGATGGTTTAATGGGTACAGAGTTTCAGTTTTGTAAGATCTTCTGAACAACAATGTGACTATTTAAAACACTTCTGTACTATACAGTTAAAATGATTAAGATGATAAATTTTATGTGTTTTATTTTTTATATCACAATTTTAAAAATGTCTGAGAAAGGTAAGGGAGGAAGGAAGGGAAAAGAGAGCATAAATATCTGGAAAATGCGTAAGAGTATTGTAATAGATCCGGCATATAATTCATAGCAAGAGCTAGCTTGCTCTCATTTGTCGTTTTTTCCATCTGTCTCCCTTTATTTCTCATTATTTTGATCTGCAGAACCTGCTGGAAGACTGGACAAAACTAAGGTGGCCAGATAGCAGTGAAAGCACTGTCATTTTTGCCTCTCCTTTTTCAGGAGACTGAGGGCTGCTTGCTTTTTTCAAGGCATCTCATGTAGCTTGAGCTCTTGATTCCTTCAGTGCTAAGTCACTGATTTAAGCTCAAGGTTAATGGAAAGGGGAAGAGTTAATTCATTGATTAGTACATTGGTTCAGAGCCAGGCTTTTGTTTATGCTGAATTGCACTTTGGATTTAGATGTTCTGCCAAAAAATAACAACAAAATACAAAACCTGTGACAGTGCTACGGATGTGACGCTGGGACCATTGACTGGAAACAAGAGCAGCTTTGTATAATGTTTCTGGGTTTTACCAAAGAGCAGGAGAACAGGCCCTTCCCTTCATACAAAACTGAAAATACTGGGTGTCTAGTGAGACTTGAGCCATAGGTAATAATAATCCTATCTAATAAAAGAGCAATATGCAAATTGACCATGCCTCTGCCACACCCACAAGCCATGCCCACCAGCCATGCACACTAGCCAATCAGAGCGAGTATGCAAATTAACCCAACTAAGATGGCAATGGCCACAGAGAGAGCAGAAGGGAGACTTGGGTTGCCCCTATCAATGGAGGAAGCCAAGCCCCCAGGCCTCCGCTTAAGGCAACAAAGTTTCAATGGCTGTGCAGCAGAAAACTTGGTTTTGCTCCAGGCTACAAAGTTTCAATTGTAGAAAATAAATAAATCCCTGCTTAGGTCACTAGGGGGCATGGCCGGTCTGCAAACCACCACAGGCCCCTCGCCCAGGCCACCCCACGCCCAGAGGAAACACCCACCCTGATCCAGGGTACCCTTCAGAGCAAACCAGCTGGTCCCCACCCATGAACCAGGCCTCTATCCTATCTAATAAAAGAGTAATATGCAGATTGACCAGGCTTCTATTCTATCTAATAAAAGAATAATATGCAGATTGACCATCCAACACTCAAGATGGCTGTCCCCATGAGGTCAAAAGATCCTGCCCTATGTGGACACAAGATGGCCACCACAAGATGGTCAGCAGGGGAGGGCAGTTGGTAGGGACCAGGCCTACAAGGGAGGGCAGTTGTGGGTGATCAGGCCAGCAGGGGAAGGCATTTGGGAGGGACCAGGGCTGCAAGGGAGGGCAGTTGGGAGTGATCAAATCTGGAAGGGGCGGGGCAGTTAGGGGTGACAAGGCTGGCAGAGGAGGGAAGTTGGGGGTGACTAGGCCTTCAGGGGAGGGCAGTTAAGGGTGACTAGGCCTGCAGAGGAGGGCAGTTAGGGGTGACCAGGCCCATAGGGTAGGGCAGTTAGGGGCAAACAGGCTGGCAGGGGAGCAGTTAGGCATCAATCAGGCTGGCAGGGGAGTGGTTAGGGGGTGATCAAGCTGGCTGGCAGAAGCAGTTTGGGGCAATCAGGAAGGCAGGCAGGTGAGCAGTTGGGAGCCAGCAGTCCTGGGTTGGGCCTAAACAGGCAGTCAGACATCCCTCAAGGGATCCCAGATTGGAGAGGGAGCAGGCTGGGCTGAAGGATACCCTCCCCTGCCCCCTGTGCATAAATTTCATGCACAGGGTCTTTAGTTATATTATAATAACAAACAGTTTATATTATGTTTGAGGTCTTACAAGCCCTTCTACCTAAATCATCTCATGTGGTCCTGACAAAAACCAGTGGAGATGAATCCTGGCATCAACTGTGAGGTTCAGAAAGGAACAGTCCTTAGTTAATAATTTGTTTAAAGTACAGAATCTGTGGTGCAGGTAGGATTTGAACACTATGCTCTCAACAACCTAGAGCAGGTGGTGGCTTGGTGGTCACAAATGCTTCAGAGTTGTATTGATAAAACTAAGAAGAACTGCACTGATGGAAGGTACCCACATCTGAAACTCCACTTGAATTCCGATTACTTGCTTGACTTTACTAGTCCATTATGCTCAGCTATTCTCAAGGATCTTATGAGGCCATGTGGTTTACTAAATACAAATTGGTTGTAATATGGTTGAGATCCTAAGGACTGGAGGATAATTTCTATAGTTCTGAAGCCTTCAGTCATTTTCCAAGAGTAAGGGCCAGCATAGAAGTGGCTCTCTTTGTTCCCAGATGCCAAGTCATACAGTGCATGCTCCCAGGTCTCCACTGTCCCAAGACAGAAGGCCAGGGTTGTAGACGTAGTGGATGGGCATCTCACCTGTGAACTTGCCTAGTTATATGAGGTCCTTGGCAAGAAGCAAGGTTTCCAGACCATTCTGGTGATGGAGCTAAAATGTGTGTCAACCAGAACCTCCCAAAGGTGGTTCTACTCTGTTTGCTGGGTAAGCAGCAGGCTTCAGGGACAAATAGTCTGGGTTCCATGTACAAAATTCAGATCCTTGAGGGCAAAGATTACACTTTTTTTGCCCCCCTACCTACCCAAAGGCCAGCTGATAATGCTGTGAGGAGATTTGATAGAGTAATCTTCAGATGTCAAATATTTAAATACAGATTTTCTTTAATAAAAGGTTTTTCTCCACCAATTATATTACTATTAATATAGAATATTTTATCAAAAGAAATGATCCTAAATGAATGGGGTATATATATGATCTTCTCTTTTTACTGAAAAAGAAAAAAGAATTAGCTGTAGTTTTTTTATAGTGCATGGAAGAGTGAGAATGTCTTATTAAATTAAAAACCAAACAAAAAGATACAAGATGGCAGAAAACTTCCCTGATATTGGGAAGAAAAACTCACACAAGTCCAAGAAGCTCACAGAGTCCCAAAAAAGATAAACCCCCAAAGATCAACACCAAAACACATTATAATTAAATTGGCAAACTCCAATGACAAAGTAAAACTCTAAAAGGCTGCCAGAGAAAGAAAGACAGTTAGCTACAAAGGATCTCCCAACAGACTATTTCTCAGCAAAAACACATCAAGCCAGAAGAGAATGGAATGAAATATACAAAGTCATGCAAATCAAGGGTCTGAATCCAAGATAATTGTACTCAGCAAGGCTATCAGTCAAAATTGAGGGTGAAATCAGGAGGTTCACAGACAAAAAAGGACTAAGGGAGTTTATTACCAGCCAACCAGCAATGCAAGAAAAGCTAAAAGGTCAGTTATAAAAAGAAGTAGGAAGGGAAGAAGGAACACAGGCATAAAGAATAAAAATGGCAACAAACAAGTACCTATCAATAATAACTTTAAATATAAATGGGTTAAATGCCCCAATCAAAAGACATAGGATAGCAGATTGGATAAGAAAACATGAATCATATATCTGCTGTCTACAAGAAACCCACCTTAAAACAAAGGATTCACATAGATTGATGGTGAAGGGATGGATAAAGGTTTTTCAGGCAAATGGAAATGAAAAAAAAAAAAGCTGGGTTAGCAATACTTATATCCAACAAATTAGATCTCAAAGTGAAGGCCATAACAAGAGATAAGGAAGGCCACTTCATAATATTAAAGGGACGAATTCAGCAAGAAGATATAACTCTGGTAAACATATGTGCACCCAATACAGGAGCACCCAAATACATAAAAAAACTTCTGTATGATATCAAGGGAAAGATTGACAGCAATATAGTCATAGTAGAAGACTTTAATACCCCATTAACACCACTGGACAAATCCTCTAAACAAAAAATCAGCAAAGAAACATCAATCCTAAATGACTCACTAGACTAGATGAAATTAATTGACATCTTCAGAACATTTCACCCCAAAGCCACAGAATATACATTCTTCTCAAGTGCACATGGGTCATTTTCAAAGGTAGATCACCTATTGGGGCAAAGGCAAAGTCTCTTCAAATTCAAGAAGATAGGAATCATATCATGCATCTTCTCAGATCACATTGGCATAAAACTAGAAATCAAATACAATAAAAACAACAACCAAACACCTGGAGGCTAAATAGCATGCTATTAAACAATAATTGGGTTACCAAAGAGATCAAAGAAGAAATAAAAAGCATCATGGCAACAAATGACAATGAAAATACAACAATCTATGGGACACAGTGAAAGCAGTCTTGAGAGAGAAGTTCATAGCTCTTCAGGCCTATCTCAAAAACAAGAAAAGATGGTAATAAATTATCTAACCTTACAACTCAAAGAGTTAGAAAGAGAGCAACAAGAAAAGCCTAGGATAAGCAGAAGGAAGGAAATAATAAAGATCAGAATGAAGATAAACAACATAGAGATAAAAAACACAATAAAAAAGATCAACAAAATGAAGGGCTGGTTCTTTGAAAAGATCAACAAGATTGATGAGCCTCTAGCCAAGCTCACCAGGAAGCAAAGAGAGAGGACCCAAATAAAATTAGAAATGAAAGAGGCAAAGTAATAATTGATCCCATAAAAATAACAATGATTATGAAAAAATACTATGAACAATTTTATTCCAACAAAATAGACATCCTAGATAAAATGAACATATTCTTAGAAAAATACAAGCTCCCAAAACTCAATTAAGAAGAATAAAAAAACCCTGAATAGGCCAATTACTGCCAAAGAAATTGAAGCAGTGATAAAAAAATCTTCCAGCAAACAAAATCCCTGGTCCAGATGGCTTTAAGGGGAGTTTTACCAAGCATTCAAAGAAGAACTAAAACATATCCTCCTTAGACCATCCCCAAAAATACAAGAGGAAGGCACACTTACCAGCTCTTTCTATGAAGCCAACATTACTTTAACCCCAAAACCAGATAAAGACACCACAAAAAAAGAGAACTATAGGCCAATATCCTTGATGAATATAGACGTTAAAATCCTCAACAAAATTCTAGCAAATCGGATTCAGCATTACATTAGAAAGATCATACACGATGAACAAGTGGGATTTATTCTGGGGATGCAAGCATGGTACAATATCCACAAATCAATAAATGTGATACATCACCTAAAGAAACTGAAAGACAGAAATCACATAATCATGTCAACCAATGCAGAAAAAGCATTTGACATAATCCCTTTCTTGATAAAAACTCTCAGCAAAGTGGGAATAGACCACCACATAATAAAAGCCTTATATGACAAATCTACAATCAACATCATATTCAATGGGCAAAAACTAAACCCATTTCCCTTACGTTTAATACAGTACTGGAAGTACTAGCCATAGTGATCAAACAGGATGAAGAAATAAAAGGTATCCAAATTGGAAAAGAAGTAAAACTGTCCTTATTCACAGATGACATGATACTATACATAGAAAACCCCAAAGACTCCATCAAAAAACTACTGGACCTAGTAAATGAATTTGGCAATGTAGCAGTATACAAAATTAACACTCAGAAATCTATGGCCTTTTTATACACTATCTAGAGGCCCAGTGCACGAAATTCATGCATGGGTGTGTGTGTCCCTCAGCCCAGCCTGCACCCTCTCCAATCTGGGATATCCCTCTCACAATCCAGAACTACTGGCTCCCAACTGCTCATTTGTCTTCCTGCCTGATTGCCCCTACCTGCTTCTGCCTGCCGCCTGATCACCGCCTAACCACTCCCCTGCTGGCCTGATTGTCCCTAACTGCCTTCCCCTGATGGCCTGGTCACTCCTATCTGCCCTCCCCTGCTGGCCTGGTCACCCTTAACTGTCTCCCCTGCTGGCCTGGTCACCCCTAACTGCCCTCCCTTGTGAGCCTGGTTGCCTCCAACTGCCCTCCCCTGTAGGCCTGGTCCTCCCCTAACTTCCCTCCCCTCCAGGCCTGGTCCACTCCAACTGCCCTCCTCTACCAGCCCAATCACCCCTAACTGCCCTCCCCTGCAGATCTGATAATCCCCAATTGACCTCCCTTGCAGGCCTGGTTCCTCCCAACTGCCCTCCCCTGCCAACTGTGTTCACATGGGAGTGGCCATCTTTGACCATATAGGGGTGGAGTGATAGTCAATTTGCATATTACTCTTTTATTAGATAATGAACTCACAGAAAGAGAGGTAAAAAACAAATCCCATTTACCATTGTACCAAAAAATTAAGATACCTAGGAATAAACGTAACTAAAGATGTAAAAGATCTGTACTCAGAAAACTACAGGACAATGAAAAGAGTGATAGGGGAAGACATAAACAAATGAAGAACATACCATGTTCATGGATTGGAAAAATCAACATCATTAAAATGTCCATACTACCACCTAAAGCAATCTACAGATTCAATGCAATACCCATTAAAATACCAATGGCATATTTCAAAGATTTAGAACAAACTCTCCAAAAATTCATCTGGAATAAAAAAAGGCCTCGAATAGCCACAGCAATCCTGAGGAAGAAGAAAAAAGTTGGAGGGATCCCAATATCAGATAACAAGCTATATTACCAAGCCACGGTTCTCAAAACTGCCTGGTACTGGCACAAGAACAGACATATAGACCAATGGAACAGAACAGAGAACCCAGAAATTGACCCAAATCATTATACTCAGTTAATATTGGACAAAGGAGGCAAGAGCATACAAGGAAACAAGACAGTCTCTTCAATAAATGGTGCTGGGAAATTTGGTCAGATACATGTTAAAAAAATGACACGAGATCACCAACTTATACCATACACAAAAACAAACTCAAAATGGTTAAAAACTTAAATGTAAGATGGGAAACCATAAAAATCCTACAAGATTCCATAGGCAGCAAAATAGCAGACATATGTTGTAGCAATATCTTTACAGACACAGCTCCTAGAGCAGTGGAGACTAAGTAGAGAGTAAACAAATGGGACTACATCAAAATAAAAAGCTTCTGAACAGCAAAAAAACCCATCATCAGAACAACAATAAATCCACTGCATGGAAGAACATATTTGTCAATGATATTTCTGATAAAGGCTTAAACTCCAAAATTTACAGAGAACTCATACAACTTAACAAAAGGAAGATAAACGAATCAATCAAAAAATGGGTAACGGACCTAAATAGACACTTTTTGAAAAAGAACAAAAGCCCAGAGATATATGAAATCATGCTCAAAGTCACTAATCATTCTAGAGATGCAAATCAAAACAACAATGAGGAACCATCTCACACATATAAGTGGCAATCATCAACAAATCAACAAATGACAAGTGCTGGAGAGGATATGGAGAAAAAGGAACCCTCGTGTGCTGCTGGTGGGAATGTAGACTAGTGTAGCCATTGTGAAACACAGTATGGAGTTTCCTCAAAGAGTTAAAAATGGAACTCCCATTTGACCCAGTGATCCCATTCCTAGGAATATATCCCAAGAAACTAGAAACACCAATCAGAAAGGATATATGCACCCATATGTTCATAGAAGCACAATTTACGATAGCTAAGATTTGGAAACAGCCTAAGTGCCTATCAGCAGATGAGTGGATTAAAAAATGTGGTACATCTACACAATGGAATACTATGCTGTGGTAAAAAAGGAGTTCTTACTATTTGCAACAGCATGAATGGAATTGGAGAGTATTATGCTAAGCGAAATAAGCCAGTCAGAGAAAGATAAATATCACATGATCTCACTCATGTGTGGGATATAATGATCAACATAATTTGATGAACAAGAATAGATTGATCTAGAGACAAATGGTGAAGGAGGGTAGAGAACAACCAAAGGACTTGTATGCATGCATATTAGCATATCCAATGGACACAGGCACAAAGGTGAAGGGTGCTTGTCTAAGTTGGGAATGGTTAGGGGGTTATTTGGGAAAAAAAAAGACAAATGAAATTTTTTTAAAAGCCAAATGTTAAAGAGATTTATGTAAATGGAAAAAAAACACACACTCACACACAAAAACAATAAAACAAAACAGCCTGCAAGAGGTAGCAATTTTATTGTTCAACATATGGGAATCTGCCTTGAGAAAATTCTCCAGTTTATGAGGGGGAATTCTGACTGAGTGCCAGGGCACTTTCCTGACAAATGTTCTTACATTAAATAGGAAAAAGTTTCTTGACTTGACTTTAATTCGATCCTCAAGGATTTAAAGATGTTTTGGTGCAACCATGGCAATGCACAAAACTGGAAACTATTAAAATGCAAATTAAACCACAAGAAGAGTAATATATCCATGCGGAACAAAATAATATATCCATTTGTCAGCATTTGAACTCCCTCAGAATTGTAGTTTTGAGACTTTACCTCCACAGCAAACTATCTGACTTCCGAAAAACTTTGATTAGAGAGGACCTCTTTGTTTCTTAGCAGAGCTTTACTTTAAGTAAGGTGAGCTGTTCTGCCCAGTGAAGAAGACTCTCTCTCTGTCCTAAGTGATGCTCTTTCAGTGGATCACAAGTTTGCAGCCAATAAACTCTCGCAAACATGTATTGGGTAGATGTTCAATATATGTTTGCTAACTTAGGCAAACCAGATGTGGGACAACAAAAACCTAGGATTTTTACTTTCTTCATTTTTTGGATTCTAACCAGCTATTCATGCATTTTAGTTCTCAGTGGCTCTACTGCTCCTCTATCTTTGTCTTCTCTTTTTTTTGGATTAGCTGAGGCTGGTTCCGTACTTTCCCTACAGGCGATGGGGTTTTCCCTTCACACTTAGGTGATCTTGCCCATTTGTTCACTCCAACTGCATTCAACTTTTCTTTGGCTGAACTTGCCAGCTCTGATTGCTAAAACATCATGGTGAATACCCACAGATATCCCTTTCTCTCTCCTCCAAGTGGTTAAGCACTTACCGGGTTTATTCTTGTCTCAGCATAGCAGTAATTGATGACTATTCCTCGGAAGGCTTTTGTGCAATGAAATTTTCTTACTTTCTGAATTGTCTTCATAAGTAGAAGCAGACTCAATTTTTACAAACAGTAGAAATATCAGTGCTCATTTCCCATCTGACACCACAATAGTTACCCTGACGGTGCTCTTGGCATAATTTCCACTGCTTTTGGTACTTGAAATGGATCTAGGAACGAATGAGATAGAATGGCAGTGTGCAGAAACTGTTGTCGTGAGAAAGGAGCAAAATAGGCCCCCTCCCCAGGAGGTGTTGCCTAAATGCTCTAGAAAATAATTGTTTCTTGGAGAGAAAGAGAAAGATTGTAATTGGGGTTTATCTTTTCAACCTTTTCCTTCTGTGTTATGAAGGCTGTTGGTGTTTTTCTTGACATAAAAGTTACTGAGGAATATTATTCTTACTAAGGCAACTCATTTTTTGGGGTACAGACCTGAAAAAAGGCAATTGAAGAGATGTATTGGTAGAAAAATGGAATGAGACCAGTGGTGTTAAAGAGTTCCTTTGCCTTTCTTAGTCCCAGTTTCCTCAGGAACAAACTAGAGGTGATAGTGATTGCAATAATATTTCCCCTAGAGTTTTGTTGGGAAGAATAAGAGATGAGTAAGCTTTTAGCACCATAGGAAGTGCTCAATGAACAGCTGCATTGGGAGGCTGGTTTCCCCAAGTCTTTCCTCTTTGCCACAGGGTTTCTGTTTAATTACTCAGTCTCCTTGGAGGCCAAAGTTCCTTGCTACAGTCCTTCTGGGGAACCTGCTCTGTGACCTCATAGCCTTTATAATAAAAGTAATGATAACTAATGTTTACTGAGCACCTATCATGTGCCATATAAATGCTTTATATGAATTAGCTTAATTCTTGCAACTATGCAATGAGATAGAAGAGTTACTATTTCCACCCTATGTAAGAGAAAACTGAGGCCTGGGAAGGTTTATTTTGCTATCCAGCTACTGAAACTAAGAAAGCAAGCCACTGGCTTCAGGGTTCAAACTCAGGGCTACCCTTTGGTGACACCATTAACTATGGAGTCTTTGGTAGATCTGACCAGAAAAACAAACAAACACACACACACACACACACACACACACACACACCCCTAACAACTATTTGTGATGACTTTTTTTTTGAGGAAAATGTGTTTTGAGTCCAAAAACCAACCTATCCTTGAACTTTTTGGTAGATGTTCCCTTATCAAGTCTGGGTGGGCTCCTGGTTCTCTCTTGGGGCTGAGCTGGGTTGTAAGGTAGTGAAGTCATTCCCACCATCACAGAACTATGGCTGAAATGATCATCTTCCACATGTCCTGGATGTCATTCTTCTAAGTCAGTGGGTCTGGCAGGCTTCCAGCAATGGCTTTATGCTTTTGTTCAGTCCATCTGACTGGCCTAGTTTCCAGTGGCTTCCTACACATAACTCTCTAGCGAGAGCTGTGCTGTTTCAAGTGCTGACTCCTAAGTGGGAGGCCTGATGCACAGAATGGATGTTTGGGTTATCTAATATTTTAACTATTCCTTGTTCTCAGCATAAAAGCATTTTCTAAGCCCTGTTCATATGCTAGCAGCTGGGAAATAGGAAAGCAATTTGATTTTTTCTGTCCCTTCTTAATGTAAGAGAAGCACTTAATGCCTGCTCACAAGGAATTATTTACTGCTGATGATTGGAATAGTCCAGTGATCGGCAAACTCAGTCAACAGAGCCAAATATCAATAGTACAATGATTGAAATTTCTTTTGAGAGCCAAAAACCGACTTCTGCTTGTGGGCCATGAAGTTTCAATTGCACTGTACGTGCACACCTACACGTGGTATTTTGTGGAAGAGCCACACTCAAGGGGCCAAAGAGCTGCATGTGGCTCACGAGCCATGGTTTGCCAACCACTGGAATAGCCCTTATTTCATGAGTCTGTCTATGTCCTTGGAAATGGGTCCAGGTCTTTATACACATTCTCACGAATTTCACAGATGAGGACACTAGAGCACAGAGAGTTAAACCACAGGTAGAGCTGAGGTTAAACCCAGTTTTGTCTATGCCAAAGCCTGATTTCCTAACCACCGGTCTCTCCTGCTGTGTGTTCTCTGCAAGTAAACAGATGCCTTTGGGCTAATCCAGACAATAAGAGATTAAAAAAAAATTCCCATTTGCTTCTGGAATCCATTATTTATGGGATTTACTTATTTTACTTAGGCTAATATTGAAATTAATGTGCATTTTGCGAGTTTACAGCAGCTCAGGGTATGGGGGGTGGAGAGGGGGACAAAAATCCAGCCTAGGAACCCAGAATCAAGGAAAAGAACTCAGATTGAAATTAAAAATTAGCCTCAGAACCAACAAAACAAAGGCTGTAGGAGTGGGTAACCAGGGCTGGCTCTGTGCCCAAGTTTTACGGCAAATCATAAAAAGATAAATTTCAATCTGTAATGCAGTTTCATTAAGCTCAGACACTCCTTATTTGGAATTCACGGGTGACTGAGTCGAAGCTTTCCTGGGTTTGCTGAGTATAACCATGTGTTTAATGATCTGACAAATGAACAACACAAACAAGGACCTGGGCTATTAAAGGTAAACTGGTTTTGGTGAGTTTGGTGCCTTAGTTGCATTTCTTTCCAGACGATAATAAATATTAGCTACCCGTCTCATTCCCAGGTTATTAGAATGGCCCCATGAATTCCCTCTACTAGGGAATATTCCTCCGTTTTTAGGCAGCCTTCTGTTAGCCCAGGTTGTCATCCTTTTCTAAACAATTCTGGGATTAAGATGGAATCAGTGTGAACAGCCTTCCTTCTGATGTAATAATGGTTTGACTGGCCTCTGAAATGTTTCATTTCTGCACCTGAAATACTTTAATGAATGTTAGTGTCTGGTATGCAGTGGGGTCACATATGTACTTATCATGTATATAAAGCAGTGAGGAAATTGTTATGATCGAAGGAGAACTAACTAATTACCATAAAGAGGGCTGGTTCCTCACTCAGGACTGCCATTTTAAAATATTTTTAAAAATCATGGCCATTTTGGGACAAACTGTCCTGAATTCATACAATTTCAGGGCTGGAAAAGCGGTGATATGTAACCAATTTCCTCATTTTTATACATTCCTCAGTAACATCTATTTCCTTGAAAACATAACCCAAAGAAAATGCAAAGGAAATCGGATGCCTCATGGGTCTATTTGTTCTCAATGGCGACATCTGTGTACCTGCTCCCATGCACAGGTCTCTCCCTCCCCCTCATCCTATTAACTCTCCTGTGAGGCTGCCTTCTAGCTCCAAGAAGACGAGGATGCGATACTGCTCACACATAGTTTTTTTGACATTCTTTTGGGGCTTTTCAAAATACATAGCTAGATGAAAGTAATCACATATATAGTTAGGCCATGTAGAAATGTCCAAATTGCTAAGATCATGAGTACAACCGGCTCTGTCAAGAAGCATGTAAATACTGACAGTCAGCTTTTGTACAGCAAAAGAAACCATCAACAAAACAACAAGAAAGACCACTGTATGGGAGAACATATTCGCAAATGTTATCACTGATAAAGGTTTAATCTCCAAAATCTACAGCCAATTTATACAACTTAATAAAAGGAAGATAAATGATCCAATAAAAAAAATGGGCAATGGACCTAAATAGAACCTTTTTAAAAGATGACAGAGGAAGGCCAAGAGACACATGAAAACATGTTCAAAGTCACTAATTATCCGAGAGATGCAAATCAAAACAACAATGCGATACCATCTTACACCTGTCAGAATGGCAATCATCAACAAATCAACAAACGACAAGTGTTGGCGAAGATGCGGAGAAAAAGGAACCCTTGTGCACTGTTGGTGGGAAAGCAGACTGGTGCAGCCACTGTGGAGAACAGTATGGAGTTTTCTCAAAAAACTAAAAATGTATCTCCCATTTGACCCAGCAATCCCACTCTTAGGAATTTATCCTAAGAAATTACAAACACCAATCAGAAAGGACTTATGCACCCCTATGTTCATAGCAGCACAATTTACAATAGCTACAATTTGGAAACAGCCTAGGTGCCCATCAGCAGATGAGTGGATCAGAAAACTGTGGTACATCTACACAATGGAATTCTATGCTGCCATTAAAAAGAAGGAAGTCTTACCATTTGCAGCAACCTGGATGGAACTGGAGAGCCTTATGCTTAGTGAAATAAGCCAGTCAATGAAGGAGAAGCACCACATGATCTCACTCATTTGTGCATAATAAAGAACATTATAAACTGATGAACAAAAGGATAGATACAGAGGCAGTAAAGCATCAAACAGACTGTAAAATTATAGCAGGAAGGTTAAGGATAGGTGGGGTAGATGAGAGATCAATCAAAGGACTTGTATCTATGCATATAAGTATAACCAATGAACATAGACACTGGGGGGTTGGGGTATACCTGGGAGGGAGGGAGGGCAATGGGGAGATATGTATACATGTAACACAATAAAAAAAAAAGAAAAAAAATACTGACAGTCAGATGCCATCCACTGATAGTACTATGATAAATAGAGCACAGACTTTGTTCTGCAAGAGCTCAAAACTGAGCAGCTGAGGCAGACTGACTTACCTCATCTAAGAGGAGGGCCAACTTGATTGCTTCCTAGTGAAGGCGATGGGGTTGCACTGACTCACAGCTTGCTCAGAGTTTGCTTGTGAACCAGGGCACTCATTTCCTAAGGCTAGTTGAGGGGGTGCAAGGATTGTAGGAGAATGAATGAGCAGGGCCTCATAAGCATCATGTTCTGATCAAGTAGACTGGTTGGACTCAGCTGTAATGTAATGTGTGATGATAGCAAAGGCTACAAGTCAAGGTGGTTTCAGTATGTTATACGTGGATGTGGTGCTGGAGGATTGGATGGATTGCAATTCTCTATCACTAGTGGGAGTGGGGTTTTTAGAGTAATGCTAGAATAAGAATTTCCAGAGGCCCCATAGAAGGATGGGATGTGCTAAAATGTTTTATTTTCATAGAGTTATGTCCTTCGGTTTGCAAAGTCCCATTATCTTTAAACCAGTTCTGAAAATATGCAGCTGGGGCCTTAGCAGAACCAAAAGCAGGGTCAGTGTCCAGAGTTTCCATGGTGGGGTTGGGTCCAATGTAGCATCAGGCTAAAGTCCATTCGTTTATTGTGTGGAGTTTACATGGCTATGGATCATGTGAGCAAATGCAGAGCATGCAAGCCCTGCAAGCCAGAAGTCAGGCAGAGATAGAGATAGAGATAGAGATAGAGATAGAGATAGTGATTAGAGAGAGAGAGAGAGGGATAAAGAGAGAGAGAGAAAGAGAATTCTCTTTGTTGCAGTGGCCATGCCTATTCTGGCCACTGACTTGTTTCTAGGTGTGACTGACCGGTAAGCTCCTCCTCACATCACCTAGACCAGTGGTTCTCAACCTTCCTAATGCCACAACCCTTTAATACAGTTCTTTACGTTGTGGTGATCCCCAACCATAAAATTATTTTTGTCGCTACTTCATAACTGTAATTTGCTATTGTTATGAATCTTAATGTAAATATCTGTGTTTTCTGATGGTCTTAGGAGACCCTGCTAGCTGTTCGCAACCCACAGGTTGAGAACCGCTGATCTAGACCTTACTGGGCCTGTGTCTATATTACAGCTTCCCTTTGTTGCTTTCTAGTTAAATAATAACTAGGTTATTATAATGGTATCAGATGAAGAACCAGATCCTTGACAGTTGATCCTACACTGAGGGCGCTGTGAAGGTGGTAGGCAGCACCGTTTCTGTGCCACTTCCGAGAGGACTTTGAGCCCTAGCGGACAAAGTTCAACATACAGCCACCGATTCATGCATCATTTCTAAAGAAGTGCATTCTTCTCCACTTCTACATTCACTGCTTATCCCCCAAGATTTTGGTTTAAGAAAGTAAAGCTCCAAATATCCAAACTTTCTACCTCAAATACTCAGCTTTGGGATGCACGTTTCCTTGAGGTTAACACACATTTCTAATTTAAAAACTAAATCAAAGCAAGCTTATTTTAAGATTTCACTGCCCTGTTGTTTTCATTTTTTCCAATGCAATGACTGTTCCACTGTAATAACCAGACCACACTTTTTGTTTTAAATTTTATTTTCACCAAAGTAGAGGCACAGAATCACAGGATCCTTTCTCAGATTTAATCTAGACATGTTTCTCAGAATGTTTGTTTTTTACATGACAAGCTGTCTTTTAACTAGGAAAAAAGAAACAAGAGACATGTATTGTCTTTATTTTCAAATAGAATTATTTATGAAAGCACATGCACACAATATCTCTGAAACTATGAAAAGTTCTCATATATATTTTGGAAATTTATGACAATTAAGGCATAAATAGTAAAACACAGAGAAGCTAGCCAGAAGCTGATTCCAGAACACAGACAAGAGTATATGACAAAGGAACTTTACAAATCATTGTTAAAAGGATACATTTATTTAATGAATTATTTAATGAATAATGGTTGGAAAATGGACTACCTGGGAGAAGTCTCAGATTATATTTACTTTCACCATTGAAGGTAAAGGCATGCCAAAATTAATTCTAGGTGGATTAACAGAGAAATGTAAAAATGAAACCATAAAAAAAAAATCCAAAAGAAAACATAAGGGATCTCAGAGTAGAAAAGGATACTGTTAATTTTTTTTTAAACTAGTGGGAGAAATTAAAAAGAGAAATATCAGTGGATTGAATTATATAAAATGTAAAAGATTTTCTGGTCAAAATATCAAGCAAAATTAAAACAAGTAGCAATTAAATATATTAAGAGATTTTAAAATGTAAAATGACAAATGCTTTGTAACAATAAAAGTGAGTAAAAGGTAATTCATAGGAATATACATTAATAAAATACATGTAAAATATTTCAAACATACAAGTGACAAAAATGATTATTTAGATGTGATTCTGTGAGTCCATTTTTTTATGTATCAAATGAGTGAAGATTAAAAAGTAATAGTTAACTCTAAGGTACATCTGATGCAGGAAAACAAGCCCTTTCTTGTACTCCTGATGAGTGGGTAAATTGACAAAATCCTTTAAAAAATTGTCCATATATATAAATCTGGAGTCATAAAAATACTCACACTTTTTGCAGACTAATCTATAAAAACTGGTATGTTTACTGCAGTATCCTATCTAATAAAAGAGTAATAAGCAAATCAACTGTATCTCTGCTATACCCACCAGCCACGCCCACCAGCCATGCCTATCAGCCAATCAGAGCAAGTATACAAATTAACCCAACCAAGATGGCTATGGCCACAGAGAAAGCAGGAGGGAAGCTTGGGTTGACCCTGGTGATGGAGGAAGCCAAGCTTTCCTTATACCCTGGTCAGCTCAGGCCTCCGCTTAAGGCAACAAAGTTTCAATGGCTGTGAGAGTAGAAGGCTTGGCTCTGCTCCAAGCTACAAAGTTTCAACTGTAGAAGATAAATAAATCCAAGATACCAGGGCCTCATCTTGGGTTGTCAGGGGGCGTGGCCAGCCTGCAAACCACCACAGGCCGCTCTCCCAGGCCACCCCATGCCCCAAGGGAACACTCACCCTGATCTAGGATACCCTTCAGGGCAAACCAGCTGACCCCCACCTGGGCACCAGGACTCTATCCTATCTAATAAAAGAGTGATATGCAGATTGACCATCACTCCAACACACAAGATTACTGCCCCCATGTGGTCAAAAGATCCTGCCCCCATGATGACACAAGATGGCCAGCAGGGGAGGGCAGTTGGCAGGGACCAGGCCTGCAAGGGAGGGCAGTTGGGGGTGATCAAGCCTGCAGGAGAGGGCAGTTAGGAGTGACCAGGTCAGCAAAGGAGGGAAGTTGGGGGTGACTGGGCCTGCAGGAAAGGGCAGTTGGAGGGAGGGACCCAGGTCTGCAGAGGAGGATAGTTAGGGGTAACCAGGCCTGCAGGGGAGGGCAGTTAGGAGTGACTAGGACCACAGGGGAGGGCAGTTAGGGGCAAACAGGCTGGCAGGGGAGCAGTAGGGCATCAATCAGGCTGGCAGGGGAGTGGTTAGGGGGTGATCAGACTTGCAGGCAGAAGCAGTTAGGGGCAATCAGGAAGGCAAGCAGGTGAGCAGTTGGGAGCCAGTTGTCCTGGATTGTGATGTCCGACTGCCCATTTAGGCCCGACCCTACCTGGATCGAGCCTAAACTGGCGGGCAGTCGGACATCCCTCAAGTAAACATCTCCATATTGGAGAGAGAGAGAAGGCTGGGCTGAAGGACACTCCCTACCCCCTGTGCACGAATTTCGTGCACCAGGCTTCTAGTTATTTATAATACTGAAAAAATTGAAGGCAACTTAAATGTTCAACAGATAGCAATCGTTAACATTTGTCAAGAAAACAGGATATTACACAGCCAGTGGAATTGTGTTTTCTTTCTTTTTTTTTTTTTAGTAAAGAAAAAGTAAGGATTAACACATGCTTTTATTTTTATTTGTTTAAAAATATTTTTATGGTTTAAACGTGTTTAAAGTTTGTAATTCTTAGTAGGAAAACATCATCTAAATGAATTTTATCCACTGGGTGATCTAAGTTGCTTTTTCTTCAGTGAGGGCTTTATTTGTCAGAGAGGCACTATGCTTGACTTCCAAATGTGGCTGACAATTTACTGATGAGATTCATAACTTTTGGATGCCTGTGATAATTTGGCATTTTTAATAGGGTTCTGGGCCACATCCTGGAAGTCCACCATGACTTCTGGATCCTGCATGGCTGCAAGAACTTCTGGATCTCTAAGAATTTCATTGAACTCAGGTATCTCTGCCATTCAGGCATGCCTCCTCCCAGTCAGGCATGCCCTAGGAAAGCCACCTGGAAAAGGGACACACTGAGCTCCCGATTGTCTTCAGGCTTCTTCTCCCTCTGGAGTCTATCATGTTCTTCCAGAGCTTTCTTAACCCTCTCCATTCTTTCTTTGATCACTCACTCTACACATTTTTGCTCATACTTTCTGGATGTTCTGAAATTTTCTGGGTCCTTCGTTGAACTTCCTTCAGCAATGTACCAGCATCTTCATCATATTCCAATTTATATGCAAGGGCAAGTCCATGGGCTGCTTCTGTGTACTTTCCCTTACCACTGTGAGGCTGAGCTCAATCAAGATAATTTCAATTGCTCTGCCACAGTCTCTGATGGCAGCAGAGGGCTTCTGTAATTTGTTGAAGACTCTGTTTCTCTTGTCATACAGAATGACCAAGTGAGGATTCAGCTCTTTGGCATCTGTGAACAAGTCAATGGCTTTCTGTAGTTCCCTGTCATTTAGGGCGTAAGTGGCAGCCATTTTTAAATCATTCTCCTGTTCCTTCATCTCTTCAGTTATCTCTACATTTTCATCTTGCATTTCTTGAGGGGCATGGTGTCTGGTCCAAACACACCTTTGCTGTCAGTTTCTAGATCACTTTCCTCATGTGATGGTTTCTCTGTTCTGTGTTTTCCTGCCCTCCGAATAGCTGTTTTCTCTTCCTTGATATTTTCTTCTAATTTAGTTTTATGAATAGCAGGTGGTTATTTACTCCCTCTCCCTTCCCCCGCACTCCTCTTTCCCTTTCCCCTCTCACTCCCTCCCTCAGGAAGTGCATTCCCAGAGTGCTGGAATCCTGCTTACACCTTTTCAGGAAGGCCTGAAGCTTGCTCATGGTCTGGAGGTGGAGGGCACAGGCTGAGGCTCCATTCTAGGCCCAGGTGCTCCAAGGGGGAGGGGGACATTATGTTTTCAAAGAATATACATGTGCCATTTTTGAAAAAAACATTATGTTTAGAAATAAACAGGAAGGGGAGGAGAGTAGGAGAGGTCAATGGGGGGAAAAGGGAGACATATATAATACTTTCAAAAATAAAGATTAAAAAAAATAAAACAGGAAGAAAACATGCCAAAATGTTAATAGTGACTATCACTGGTTGATGAATTTCAGCTTTTAGGTTTTGCTATCTTTCAGATTTTCTAGAATAAACCTGTCTCATGTGATGCAGAGTACAAGTAAGAATGAAATGGAACAAAGTCACAATGTTTATTTCAGTAAGCTGAAGAGCACTGTCCACATGAATTTTTGTTATATTTATTGTCTACCACTGAGTCAGACAATCCAAAGACCTTTAACTAGAATTCAAGTCCCTTTTGAGGGTTTCACTACCTACTTTTCTTTTTATTTATTTTTGCTCCCAGCTCATCCTCTGGCCCTCCAGTCTCAGACTTCCTGGTCCCCAGACTTTTCTGCCCATCTGGAATTTCGTCAGTCCTGCTCCCTGCATGTCCAGACTCCCCTGGTCACCTCTGTTCTGGAAACATCCTCCCAACCCAGTCTCTGAATTCCTGCAAACCTTTCTGACATTTCCCTGTCATCTAACTGTCTTCTGTGGCTGCCTGTTTCTGAAACTAGACTGCAAGTACCAGCAGAGCAGCAACCGTGTGCCATCTGGTACAGTACTGGGTATACAGGAGGTAGTCTAATACCCAGTGGTGCTCAATAAGTATTGATGGTTATCTCATTCCTAATCTAATTGTGGTAATACCATTTACCACTGTTTGGGAAACATGTTTTGGTATTCTCCCTTCCATCCCACCCCCCAGAATAAGCTCATTTACAGACCAATGAACAATCGGGGAACCAATGAGTAACCCAGATGAGATGAAAAGTGGCTTAGTGTCCTCCTCACTCTTTCTGTGCTGTTTCTTTCTGTGCTGTTTCTAGATGTCCATGATGGTAAGAAATAACTTTCTGTGTTAACTCCAGGTAGGCACTTGGCCTCTCCTTTTAATCTTGCAAAGGAGAAGGGATTATAAAGCATAAAGACTTATTTTTACTACCCTTTAAAATAAATGAAGTCATCCTTCAGTTTAGTTACTAGAGTTTTAGGGAGGGTAGGGCCTACCTCAAAGAGCCAGTGCCAGCTGTGTTTATACCAGAAATCAGGGTTGGAATGGTGGCAGGAACTGTGGGCCACAAAATAGAGACAAAGGGTCACAGACAGATGATCTGGGGCGGGCAGGCAGCACACGTAGGCACTAGGCTGGGGGTGAAGCCAGAGGCCAGGGGTGAGGCCTGAGATGGTTTGACTGTTTCCTCATGACATAGAGGCTTTGAGACCCATCACTTGTTCAGGTCCTTAGAGGAAACCTAGCAATTTTATAGTTAAAATTGCCAAAATACTAAGTTGATTTATTTTTTTAGAGTGGTCACCCCCCAGTTACATAAGCTTCAGGTCCTACCAAAACCTGGGTTGACATCTGGTAGAACTCTGGTGGTTGGAGTGCCCTGCCTCAAAATAGGACTATTCAAGTGGTGACAGGTCATCAGAAGTGTTGCCAGAGCTTCTGATTTTGCAAGAGCAGCAAGGAATCCAGGTATTTGTATGAAATCACCTACATTTTAAATGTTGGCAACTTAAAACAAAAACAATCTTCAGCCAAAACAAGTCTTATCTATCGGCACAAGTGAGCCCATGGGCTGCCAGTCTGTAATTTCTGGTTATTTGAGCCCATAGGAATTACAGAGTTGCCAAATGCTAAGGATACCTGTATGGCAGGTACATCTACCCTCCTTGTCCTCTGCACATTAAGAACAGGTTTGGCCAGGTCTAAACCAGGGAGCTGTGCTCTTTTCCATGGCTGCAGCCAACAGCCAGACATTTCCTAAGTGTTTGCCACTGTTACAGGGCAGGAAGCTAATCAAGACTGTAGATGAAAGAATTGGTGTAAATTCATCTCACAACTGGCAAAGCCAACCGAAGCCTGTAGCCCACAGACATAGATGGAGCAGTGAAGTTACCCTTGAACATTTGAGGACAATGAAGGTAGCTATTCTTCTAGGCACAGATTAGTCTGGAAGGTGGCTACTTTGTGCTCCCTTGTAGGGTTACAACCAATGAAGATTGGAGAGCTTTATATAACTGTTTAAAGGGACAGCAAGTCTCTTATCAGTAATCCCCAAATCCTCCTGAGGCCATGCAATCCATCATTTCATAACTGTGGCTTTCCACAACGTGAACACCCTTGAGAAACTATCAACAGGGCCCAAGATGAAGGGGATTTCTCCTAGGTACCATTTCATGTGCAGAACGTAAGTATTCTAATAACAAGCCCCTGAGGTAACAGAGGACATCAGGTGGGGCCACAGGCTGGGATTTGAGGCAGAACACAGTAGTAAGGCCATGGAGGCGGGGAGTAGGGGGGGACAGAGAGAGAGAGAGAGAGAGAGAGAGAGAGAGAGAGA
>JAAGEH010000032.1:6123987-6136023 GCA_011751065.1 Lasiurus cinereus | reverse complement strand
GAGAGAGAGAGAGAGAGAGAGAGAGAGAGAGAGAGAGAAGAATGAGGGGTGACCTGCGACAGCCCTATGGGTGTCCCTGTGCTGTCAGCTCAGTTTGGTGATAAAACTGCTTGGAGAAGCTGCATTTTCATCACTAATTAGCTTGTTATCAGATCTGCTTTGCCACAGAGTGGCTTTGGGGCGCAGCTTGGCTTGTAACTTCTCAGTTATGGTGACTAAAAGTGTCATGTGTGGGGCCATAGCCAAAGGGGACCTGTTGTCTAAACGTTGCTTCTCAGGTTCTGACAGGGACAGAAACTGAAGGAGGGGAGGGGAAAGGGGTGCAGGGGCATTGCAGCACACCTCCTGGGGACATCGGGGGAACCCTGCTCTTGTGCCTGAACTCCTTCAGGGATTTGCCTGTCAGAGAGAAACACCCCTCACCACTACCCAGAGATTTAGCAGAACACGCCCACCCCTCTGACGTCTGCATCTCCCCATATTTTTTTGTTCTGTTCTAACCTCTGAGGTCTTGGGTCTGGTTATCTCAGGTTGAAACTAGGCCATCTAGTCCAGACTTTTGGTCTAGCGACCTTCCAACTACGTCCTGCCCTTCCCTGCGCAGAATCATAGGGCTTCTATAAGTTGGGGACAGGAGCCAAAGACCCCAGGAAGGCTGTTTTGGTGTAGAATGGGGGGATGTGCCATAGCACTGTGACTATTTCATGGCCATTTTTTCCTGCTCAATAGGTCCAAGCACAGGGTTGTGCTTCTTGAAAGGTCTCAATACACTGTAATTTCATGTAAGTCCATTTTCATCCTAGATTTAAATAATCTTTATATTGTAAGAACCTGCAGCAAATAATGTATAATTCAGGAGAAGATTAAATAAATAAGATGAAGTTTTTCTTTTTCCTAGTAAGTTAGATAGTCTGTCTGACACCTCTGTGGTAGTCAATATTCTTGCTGAGTGCTTGGTAGAATTGCCTCACCATGTGAGAATTCACTTACTCACAAATTAATGTATGACTTCCTGCCATAACTTGTATTGTCCTTGCTGATTTGTTTGCTTTTATGAGTTAAAAATTCACTCTTCTCGGCCCTCTGGTTTAAATGGCATCATTCTAACTTGTTGTAGCATTTAGAAATGTTTTGGAAACAAGTGGTGTTTCTGCTTATGTAAAAAGAGAGCCATTTACAATGTGGCTCCCCCGAGGAGAGTGGGTCGAGAGGAAAGCAGCAGGGCCCGGGCTGAAGCTCTGAGAAAGCGGGGAGAATGCCAGTTTGCCACAAATGCTCTAGTGTCATGATTTCACTTCGGTTTTCCTTGCTGACAATTTCTCTACATTGTGCCTAAGTGTGGATTTTAAAAAAGAAAATTATGTGGCTTGAGATCTGTTGGACTCTTGAAACTGAATTGATGTCAGTCATCAGTTCTAGAACATTCTTGGCTATTATCTCTTCAAATATTGTCTTTGTTTCAATATCTCCTTCCACTCTGGATGCCGAATTAAATGTATGGTAGACCTTTTAACTGCATCCTCTTTTGAATATTTTCCCACTTTTCAAGCTGAATTCTGCATAGTTTTTTTTTGACGTATCCTCCAGCTCACTAATTCTCACTGTAGCACCTTAACTGTGATAATCTGCTGTGAACCCAGCCACTGGGTTCTTTAACTTCAATGATATATTTCTCAGTTTGAGAATTTCTATTTGGATCTTTTAAACAAGATTTCATGTTATTTTCTATAGTTTCCAATTCCCTGTCAAAATTTACAAGTGCAGTATTTATGTTTCTGAATATTGTAAGTAGAGTTGTTTTATAGTCTATATCTAAGAATTCCCATTTCTAAGGTTTTTGTGGGCCTGTTTCCACTATACTGGCTTATAATGTCCTGTTTTCTTGGGTGCTTCAATTCTTTTAGTGAGCATTAGTCATTAAAATACACACAGAGTCATACACTGTGTAACATTTCAGTCAACAAGGGACCATATGTCCAACATTGGTGCCTTTTAATTATAACGCAGCTGAACGATTTCTGTCGCCTAGTAATGTAGTAGCCATTGTGATGTCATAATGCAATGCATTACTCATGTGTTTGGTGTAAACAAACCTACTGCAAGTCATATAAAAGTAAGCACATGCAATCATGTAGAGTACATAATGCTTGGTAATTATCCTCCTACATAATAAAGACTAATATGCTAATTAGACTGAACAGCAGAACGACCATCAGGAGGACCTTCTGGATGAAACCGGGGTTGCAAGGGCTGAGACCTTTGCACAAATTTCATGCATCAGGCCTCTAGTATTAAACAACCGTGTTTAGATTATGTATTTACTATACTATACATTTTATCATTTTAGAATATACTCTTTCTACTTCTATATGAAGATGTTTGCTGTAAAACAGTATGTTGTGTTATGCCGGCAGGAGCCTGGGACCTTTCCTGTTTATTGCATTTCTTGATTGCACCATTTTCTCTTGTGCTTGCTTTGATCTCATGTCATTTTGTACAGTAACATGTTGTATAGGTTTGTAGCCTAGGAGCAATAGGTTGTCTCATGCAGCCTAGGTGTAAGTGCACTCCAGGATGTTTGCACTGTGATGAAATTGTCTAATGACACATTTCTCATAACATAACCCCACTGTTATGTTATGCCATGTTTGTATTATGCATACATGAATAATGGTAGAATATCCTTCTAGAGAGGCTTTTCACTCGTGTCTGCCAGGTGCTGAGGGTATTTCCCATCTGAAACCACATTAATCCAAGTGTAAAGCTTAAGATTTCTCCAGTATTCAGTGATGAAGTCAATCTGCCTGTAAGCCTGAGGAACACATATCCGATCCCTATCCTGGGCTTAAAATGGAAAGTGGTTTATTTGAATCCCCAACTTGGGCAGGCTCAGGGCTTTGTCCTTGTGAGGCTATTACAACAAGATCTTATTTCAAAGTTGTTTTCTTTCCATATAGACAAAGGCCTTTGGAAAAAAGCTTTGTGGGCTGGATAACCCTTCTTGGGTTTGTCTTCTCCTAGATTTGGCAGGTATTAGTTCACTATTTTTTTATTGCTTTGATGATTTTAAGAAAATTAAACAAATATTTTACCCAGTTTTTTAAGGTGCATTTGGTAGGAGCATTGATCTGAATTACGTAGTCTGCCATTGCCAGAAGTGAAAGTACCAGATGACCTAGGTTCAGATCCTGGTCTGTCACTTAATAGCTATCTGATGTTGGCCAAGTTTGTTCCCACACCTACCAGATGTGTTCATTACACCACAGCTACTTGACAGTGTGGCTGTGATATTTAAATGTGAATTTTTTTGGTAATAGGTATAATTACATGTTTATTATCTCTGTCCCACATTAGAATGTAAGTTCCAAGAATATGGCAAATTTATTTTTTCACTATTGTTTCCCCAACAATGCCTGGTGCATAGTAGATGCTCAATAAACACCAAGTAGAAACAGTTGCTTTGGAAAGATAACCAAGGACTTAATCCAAGTTCATGATTTTAAAAGAAAAATATGTTAGTAAAATGTACTCTTGGGAGTTAAGCTCAATCCTTTGCAACAGCTTCTACTATTTAGAAGATCTGATTCTCTTTTACTATTTTATCAACCTGGTTTTTAAACAGATCAATCTTTGTTATTTTGTTTTAGTTCTTCACTTGGTATTATTTTGACTAGAGTCTTTGCCTTAAGTGAAAGTGTCATATTTCATTGCTTTGTGAAAAGATGGTCCAGACCTGCTGAACATGTGGGCTGGTTCTAGTTTAGGGCTATAGATAATGCTGGCTTCTCTGTTTGCTGATGACAGTGAAAAAGATAAAATGTGTCTATTATCAAGCCTCTGTTCAGGCTTATTTCAAAAGGAGTAGGTCATTGAGTGCTTGAAGCCTGGCATTTTCTATATTATGAACAAAATCAACAAAAACTGATCCCGAGTCTCCCAGAGGGAAGCTCAGGCTGTTTCCAAAGCAGATCAGGGAAGGGGGTCGTGCAATATAGAATGCAGGGTCACTGTTACATCCTAACCATTAACTTGTGCATTTCCTTGGACAAAAATTATTTTAATAAATGGTCTATCAGTTATTGTGGCTACAGACACACTTTTTAAACCAAGGGGTGATTTAAAAATAATAATATTATTTATCTTAAGCCATAGAAGGTGGGGTGCTTGATGACCTCATTCCACACTCCTCTGCAGCTTTTAAAAGAGATAACTAAAGTAATTTTGTAATCAGAGTGACTGAGTAACCCAAATATGCTTTTATTTAATGTTCAAATGATTGGGTGAAAAAGTCACTCTGACAATAAAATCTACCAGTTATTGACTGCCTTTGTGTTAGATGCTTTACAGTTACTAGTTAATTTTCTTAGAACAATCTAGTAAAATAAATACTATTGTATTTCCATGTTCCAGATGGAAATGGAGACTGAGACAGGTTAGGCAACTTGCCCAGCAGTTAGAGAGTGGCCGAGGCAGACCAATGCTGCTGGCACCAGAGCCTGGTTCTTTCCCTGTTCACTGCCCTCTCACTTCACTTTCCATTGAAAGAGAAACTGGCCTTTCCAAGCTGCCCTGTTCGAGCTTCCCCAGGTCCAGGAGGTTTGGGTGTTTATTCAATTCAATGTGTTTCTTTAGGACCCAGCACTACTTGCCCCCAAGCACTACTACCTGTGGGCTAGGTGAGTTGAAGACATAAGAGCTATGAGAGATGACAACTACCTTTGGGGGCTCAATGAAGAGGTTAGACATCTGTGAGAACAGAAATAAACCACTGGAGTGGCCAATGAGATGATATGATCAATAATTATGATGGGCATCCAGAGATAGGAGGGATGGTGATGCTAGCTGATAGAGGGGAGCTCTGACTAGTTCATCTCTCAGGACATGTGGAGATCAGGGTCCGAGGCCCCATTTTACAGATATAAAAGCTGAGATAAAGCCTCCCTGGTCTATGAGAATACAATTTTGAATTAGCACCCGGAGCCAAATTCAATGTATTTAGTCTTTTCAGAGTGTGCTAGGATGGCATAAACTTGGGAATCAGGGTTGGAGAGTAAAGATAGGAAACTCTGTGGGCTAGCAGCCATTTGCCTCTTCTCCCTCCCATTTGCCATTTGTCATTTACAGGGAGGGTTGTGGGAGGAGAGCATCCCAAAACCCTCCTTCTTCCTGGCTCACTTTTGCATTGAACCTGAGCTCCTGCCCTCTAAGAGCCAGGGACACTGGTTTCTGGTAAAAGGCTGCTGCAGAGGGTCAGATGAAAACTTTGGGCTCTCTGTGGGCAAAGTTACAAGAAAGTGCCAGTGTCTTGTCCAAGGGTACATGTCAAACCAGGAATAGAAGTCAGGTTGTTGGCCTGCCAGTCTGGGCTGCCTCTCATTTAATGGTCTGCGTGAGTCACAGACTCATCCAGCACAGGAGGCAACCAAGGGGCTCAGCATCTCATCAAACCCTCAGTGGTGGAGTTGAGGGAATCAGAAGTTTTTGTTCATGAGCTCATTCCAATCAGAATGTGTCCAGATGCCCAAATATTTGATTTGAGCCTGGTTGCTAAGAGACCTCCCACTGGGACCCAGCTGCCTGCGGGCAGGAAGGCGGTATTGGCATCGCTTCAGATTTCTGCCAATTTATTTTGAAACCAGAAAACCTGGAACCTCAGCTTCCTCAAGGCAGCCATGGGGAGAGGAGAGATCTGAGTCAGCCAAGCACAGAGGGAAACACCCTACTGACCTTCTGCCAGGGATCTATAGGAGGATGTAGGATAGAATTCTTACACAGTGATCGCTTACTTGGTTGAAATAAGCTGGTATTATAATGAAGAATAAATTGAAGCTTCATGCCTGGTCATGCAGGGGGCATCTTGGAGCAACCCCAGGGACAGTGCTGGATTTCTGACTTATAACTGGGCATTGGGAAGGCTGTCCCAATTAAAAATAAGAGCCACACACCCAGAGTTTTGTGTTTTCATTGCTGGTGCCTTAAACTCCCTAAGGGAATGCCAGAAACAAATATGCCCTTGATAAGGCTGTGAGGGGTCAGGGCACAGGGTGATAGTTGGGGAAACCTCAGTTCCTCAGCAGAAGGCAGATAGCTGAATATAATAGGCTCACCATCCTTACTGATCCCTTGAATAGCTGTCACTGCTTCCCCACACAACAGCATAACAAGACCCTCAGGCAGGACCGGGGCCCCAGTGCTGTTCTCAGAACCAGAGAGTGATCTAAACAGGCCTCGACTTTTTCCAGGGTATTTTGTTTCTGAATTTGGCTTTAGTATTTATTTATAAACTAGAGGCCCAGTGCACAATATTTGTGCACAGAGTGGGGGTGTGGGGGTCCCTGAGCCCTGCCTACACCCTTTTCATTCCAGGATCCCTTGGGGGATGTCCGATGGCCAGATTAGGCCTGATCCCATAGGTCTTGCAATCTGGGACTGTTGGCTCCTAATTGCTCACCTGCCTGCCTGCCTGATTGCCCCTAACTTCCCTCCCCTGCTGGCCTGGTTGCCCCTAACTGCCTCTGCCTTGGCCCCCACCACTGTGGCTTTGTCTGGAAGGATGTCTAGAAGATGTCCAGTCTAATTAGCATATTATCCTTTTATTAGTATAGATAAACTAGGGGGCCAGTGAATGAATTCATGCACCTTGAAAGGAACGTGTAGGCTGAGAGGCTGTGGTGGGCAAAGGGGTGGGTCTCAGCCCATCCTCTATGCCCCTGCCTGCTCCCCCTGCTGCAGACCCAGTTCCCTGTCTGCTGGCAGCCCTGCTGCCACCACTGAGGCTTCCATGTGCTGATGGAGCTGGTCCCGCTTGCACCTACTGAGGGCGTGGAGCCATCAAGGCTGGTGCTAGCAGTGGGTGCGAACAGCAGCTGCTTCCCCAATTGCCCCTTAGGGGCAGGGGGATGTGGAAAAGCCCTCAGGGGCAATTTGAGCTGGTAGCTGCTACTCGAACCTGTTGACAGTGTTGAGTCATCAGGACCCACACTGGGCAGTGGGTGTGAGCAGCTGCTCCAGGACCAGCAGCGGGTATGAGCAGGGCCGTTGCTGACAGTGAGTGAGAGCAGCGGCTGCTGGCCCTGATCACCCCTCAGGAGCAGGGGGAGTTGGAGAAGCCCTGAGGGGCAATTGGGGCCAGTGTCACTGCTCACACCTGCTGATGACGCTGAGTGATTGGGGCTGGTGCTGGGTGCTGGCAGCAGGTGCAAGCACCAGGCAGGACTGTGGTGCGTGGGAACAAAGAATTTTCAGTAACCATCAGAGGCTTGCCCCAGTGACTTCCAGCAACACCCTGCCTTAATCTGGCATCCCTGCCCACCTGCTCCACCATCCCACTGTGCCCACTGCCTACCATGTTTTGCACTCGGCCCCTGGTAATCAGCTCATGTCATAGTGACAAGTTGTTTGGTTGTTTTGCCATTTATTTGCATATTAGGGTTTTATATATATAGACTAGTGGCCCAGTGCACAAAATTCATGCATGGAGGGGGGTTTCCTCAGCCCAGCCTGCACCCTCTCCAATCGGACATCCCTCTCACAATCTGGGACTGCTGGCTTCTAACTGTTCACCTGCCTGCCTTCCTGATCGCCCCTAATTGCCTCTGCCTGCCTGCCTGATTGCTCCTAACCCTTCTGCCTCCCTGCCTGATCACCCCTAAACTCTCTGCCTGCCTGCCTGATTACCCCTAACTGCCTCTGCCTGCCTGCCTGATTGCCCCTAACTGCCCTTCCTGCTGGTGTGATTTCACCCCCAGCTGTCCTCTCCTACCAGCCAATTTGATTCTGATTGGTCAGTTTCTATGCCAGCCAGTGTCTCTGGACCTATCTTGGGCTTGATCAGAGAGGTGGGGCTGAGCAGCAGCCCCTGCAGAGGCCCCGAGAGAAACAGAGGCGTGGCTGCTGGCAAAGCCCAGAGAGAAAGAGAGAGGCAATGGCTGATAAACAGCTACAACCGAGGCTGTGGATCAGACCCTGTCTCTCTCTTTGGACCTCTCTGTGGGCCTGATCTGGAGCCCCCTCAGCAGTCAGTGCTGGGTCACTGTGCCTGCAGCAGTGGCAATCAGTGCTGGATCGCCATCACAGCAACCCAGAATTGACTGCAGGACTAATTTCCAGTTGGTCGAGCCTTCGGTTGTTTTGGACATTATGGACCCTGGGTTTTGTTTTTGTTTTTGTTTTGTTTTTTACATATATTATGATGTTTTTATGTGAGAAACGTATTTTGCTCTCAGGGTTTTTAGATGAGATTGTAATTTGATGTGTAAAAGCCATGGATGGTTACCCTTAGCCTTCATCCAAAGCCCTCCTTTCTGTTTTCATTGACGCAGAGGTAGTATAGTCAGATAGGTTTTGCTTTTGGCTAGAGCTGTACTATGGGCTCCATTCATCTCTGTGCAGACTTGTGCCATTGGCAAGTTCAGTGTCCTCATCATCAAAATTCACCTAGAAAGAAGTGCTTGTCAGGTTTGAGAAGAGTGGGAAGTAGTAGCTGGTGCTTGGGAAAATGAACTGGGAAGAGAAAGGAATTTGAAATTAAATCTGGAGACAGCAAAGGGATGAGATTGGGGCTGAGCCCAATTTCTAGTCATTCTTAATTTGCTTAACTAAAAGAAAAGATGAGAAAGGAGATACATATATGCTCAGTTTCATGAAGAAAGGACTTGCACAAATAGTTTGAATATAATGTAGAAAATAAGGGAGAGTCACAAATGCTTCACATGGGTTTTGTGGTTCTACAAGGCATCCAATCAGCAGGTAACACAAGTTCCATCTTGCAGACCAGGGAAAAGATATCCTTCAGAATTGAAATATACCTAAATCCAGAGAGAAGAGCCTTTAGTGCAGCAAGTTTTTTCTGTTAAATCTGTGCGGTGAAGAAATTTGCAAGAGATATTTAAATTTGTACCCCCTTCTACCTCACTGGTTAAATATACCACATCATCTGAATGATTTGTTTCTGTAAAAGAAGCTATAATATCACAAGGACTGCATTATGATGCCATCACAGGATCCCTTAGGCACCTGCCCAAGACAGACAGTCTCTCACTTTGAATACAAATAATCCCACCAATGAAGAACAGTGGCAGGCAGGGGGAGAGGACCACTCCAAGTGGATAAATGCGCAGAAGGAGGGCCAAATTCTACGTGGAGATGCTGTGTATTCCATGAGGTATTCAGTCAAAATCTGTCTCTCAGTGTTTCAATAGTGATAAATGACAAAGCCTGGGGTAAAAATAAACCTACTCCCAGTGTGGTTTCTGGCTGGTTCAGTGGGAAACAGTGTTGTTAACCTCGAGAGCAACAAGGAGCTGTCTGAGATTTGGAAGCTGGGCCTCTCCAGGGAGGAGAATGACTGGGGAGGCAGAGGAGCTCCAGAGTCACAGAGACCCCAGTTCCTCACTCCTCCATTTGCTTTCCTGTGTAAATTTAATCAGGAGAAAGGCTCTTCTTGAGGCTGATAGTTAAACATCTTTCCTAATGTGTCAGCCTAAGGCCCGTGGTTGCATTAGATAGAGCACCTATATTTTGTCATGGTGTAGTCAATATCCCCAAATCCCACAAAATTCTGTCCATCTGGGGCACAGATTCCACAGATGCACACTTTGTGAACCCTGGAAAGAGCAGTTGGACCAGGAACACAGAGAAGCACGGAACTGAATTTTTTGCTGGGTAGCATGAGTGGATACTTTGCCCAGAAGTTTGCTCTGTTTTTAGAAACGCTTGGAGAAACAGAAGAACCACAATGGCTTCCAGGGGCACTGTCAACTTGAAGAAGCATATCCTTAAAAATAAAATTAAGCAGCAAGCCATTTAACTTTGTAAAAATATTGGTCTCCACTCGTACACATATGACTTAAATATAAAAACTGTACGTTTCTGGTGACAGACTTTTGGGGTTGGTTTGGAAGAGTTCATGCTCACAGCATGAAGGGTCATGCAATAGCAGGATCTGGCTCATTGATAGGTTTTCCTTCAGCTAGGGAACCCCTGCCAGAAACAAGGATCTGTAACAGTACAAGGTTACTATAAAATGCATCAATTTGGAGGAAGTCTTGTGGGTGGGTGTGTTTGGGCTATAGTGTTTTTTCTTTTTAAATCCTTCATCTTATAATCTAAGCAAAAATCACAAAGAGCCAGATGTAACAGCTATTAAAAAAAGAGGCATACTATTAATATCCCATGATTATTGATTGCTTTTCTTCTAAGTCCATAGTGCTTTGCACATGTTATCTCATCTATCCCCAGATGTTGTCCTCATTTGAAGAGAAAGGACTGGAAAGTGCCTGAAGTCAGGGAGTGTGTGAGACAGCAGACAACACCTAGATTCATATTCTCTCTCTCTCTCTCTCTCTCTCTCTCTCTCTCTCTCTCTCTCTCTCTCTCTCTCTCTGAACAGCACCTTGCTCTGGTTCCAGCACCAATACTGGAACACAGAAAGAGGCTTTTCATCCAAATTGTATTTTTAAAATCCCCTCTATCACACCCAATTACAGCCCTAAGGCAAAAACCTGAACATGGAAACAGCTCACACCAGACCCACTGACAAACCCAGTTATTTGTTGGCTTTTTTCCTGTGCCAGGCTGTTTGCAAAGTTGCTTTTGCATGGTACCACCTGCTCACTAATAACATGATCCCAGGGCCTCAGCTCCATTGGACTGGAGTTAGTACTCAGTACTCAGACTGTCTCTGAGACTGACCCCTGCAGAGATGCCCGAGAAGTAGAGAGCATTTCAGAATGCTGGGTAATTAGTTTGTCTTTGGCACATCCTTCAGACATCACCCCAGACTTAAAGATTCCTTAACGAGTAGAAGTTAAAATCTATTGCCAACTTCAAAAGTAGGAATGTTGGAAGAGATACTGTAGCTCTTTTTCCAGATTCCTTCAAGGTGTACAGTGTTCTGTTGTGGCAAGTCTGTGCCCCACCAGGATTAGAGAGGCAACCAGGAGCCCATAGAATTTCTGTAGGTGACAGAGCCATTTTGGAAATTCCAGGGTGGGAGGGAATTGTGGCAATGATTTAATCCTGCTTGTCACACTTGTTGAAGCACTTAAAATATTTTTTTGATTTAATAAATCTTTATTGTTCAGATTATTACATTTGTTCCTCTTTTTCCCCCCATAGCTCCCCTCCACACAGCTCCCACCCTTCTCTCTGCCCTTACCTCCACCCCGCATTGTCCTCATCCATAGATGTATGATTTTTGTTCAGTCTCTCCCTGCACCCCCCCTTACTCCTTTCCTCCTGAGAATTGCCAATCCACTCCCTTTCTATGCCCCTGATTCTATTATATTCACCAGTTTATTCTGTTCATCAGATTTTTTATTCACTTGATTTTTAGATTCACTTATTGATAGATATGTATTTGTTGTTCATAATTTTTATCTTTTACCCTTTTCTTCTTCTTCCTCTTCTTAAAGAGTACCTTTCAGCATTTCATATAATACTGATTTGGAGTTGATGAACTCCTTTAGTTTTTTCTTATCTGTGAAGCTCTTTATCTGCCCTTCAATTCTGAATGATTGCTTTGCTGGGTAGAGTAATCTTGGCTGTAAGTTCTTGCTATTCATCACTTTTAATATTTCTTGCCACTCCCTTCTGGCCTGCATAATTTCTGTTGAGAAATCAGCTGACAATCGTATGGGTGCTCCCTTGTAGGAAATTAACTGTTTTTCTCTTGCTGCTTTTTTTAAAAATTAAATCTTTATTATTCAGATTATTACATTTGTTTCTCATTTTTCCCCTCCATAGCACCCCTCCACCCAGCTCCCACCCCTCCCTCTGCCCTTAGCTCCCTCCCATTGATCTCATCCATTGGTGTATGATTTTTGTCTAGTCTCTCCCTGTACACCCCTCACCCCTTCCCCCCTGAGAATTATCAGTCCACTCCCTTTCTGTGCACCTGATTCTATTATATTCACCAGTTTATTCTGTTGATCAAATTTTTAATTCACTTAATTTTTAGATTCACTTGTTGATAGATATGTATTTGTTGTTCATAATTTTTTGGCTTTTACCTTTTTCTTCTTCCTCTTCTAAAAG
>JAAGEH010000032.1:5926769-6123887 GCA_011751065.1 Lasiurus cinereus | reverse complement strand
CTCACCCCTTCCCCCCTGAGAATTATCAGTCCACTCCCTTTCTGTGCACCTGATTCTATTATATTCACCAGTTTATTCTGTTGATCAAATTTTTAATTCACTTAATTTTTAGATTCACTTGTTGATAGATATGTATTTGTTATTCATAATTTTTTGGCTTTTACCTTTTTCTTCTTCCTCTTCTAAAAGAGTACCTTTCAGCATTTCATATAATACTGGTTTGGAGTTGATGAACTCCTTTAGCTTTTTCTTATCTGTGAAGCTCTTTATCTGCCCTTCAATTCTGAATGGTAGCTTTGCTGGATAGATTATTCTTGGTTGTAGGTTCTTGCTATTCATCACGTTGAATATTTCTTGCCACTCCCATCTGGCCTGCATCGTTTCTGTTGAGAAATCAGCTGACAGTCGTATGGTGCTCCCTTGTAGGTAATAAACTGTTTTTCTCTTGCTGCTTTTAATATTCTCTCTTTCTCTTTTGCTCTTGGCATTTTAATTATGATTTGTCTTGGTGTAGTCCTCTTTGGATTCCTTTTCTTTGGGGTTCTGTGTGCTTCCTGGACTTGTAAGTCTATTTCTTTTACCAGATGTGGGAAGTTTTCAGTCATTATTTCTTTAAATAGGTTTTCAGTATCTTGCTCTCTCTCTTCTTCTGGCACCCCCACAATTCTGATGTTGGTACACTTGAAGCTGTCCCAGAGTTTCCTTACATTATGTTCACATTTTTGGATTCTTTTCTCTTCTTGCTTTTCCAGTTGAATGTTGTCTGCTTCTTTATATTTCAAATTTTTTACTTGATTCTTGCCTTTCTCTAGTCTGCTGTTAGGACTCTGTATAATATTTTTTATTTCAGTCAGTGTATGTTCAATTTCTATTTGGTCCTTTATCATCTTTAGTAGGACCTTTTCCATCTCTAGTTGGCTCTTTTGTATCGCTAGTTGGTCCTTTTTCATCTCCTCTTGGGTCTCACTAAATTTATCGAATTTTTCTAGCATATTCTTGAAAAACCTTACAAGCATGGTTTTGAACTCTATATCCAGTCGTTTTTTTTTCTCCATTTCTTTTGTTTGTGATCCCTTCCCTTGTTTCGGCATTTTCACTATGCCGGGGAAACTTCTGTGTTGGATTCAGCCTTATGATACCAGATGCAAAACCGAAGAAGCCTCTGTTAAGCTTGGGAGGGGTGGAGTCTCAGGGCTTAAGGGACCGCCTTGCCTTCCAGTTGGCCCCGCCCTCCATGGCCCCTGAGTCTCACGTGACTGGGTAATCCCTGGAGCAGTCCTTGTGCGAGCAGCCGCCGTGCCTCTAACTGCTGCCTTTCCAGCTCCCCTGAGCACTAGGACCACACGAGTCTAGGTCCCCAGGGTTTCGCCCGAAACAGGGGCTTAGTGGAGTCAGAAGTGGCACAGTTCGGAGGGTCTGTCTCCTGCCCACTTGCGAAAGCCAGCGGCACAATCAGCAATCTGTCCTGCGCGCAGCACCATCCGCATGCGAGACCAGACCTGATCTTCTGTGACTCCCCTAAATTTCCGTGCACCTCTCCCTTTTTACAGTCCAAACTCCCCCCGTATGAGTTTCGCTGGATCTGGGGTTTAGTGTCATAAAATAAGGGGTTCAATGCCGTTGGAAGTCTTCGTTTCCCTCCCGCCAGAGAAAGCCAGCCAGGTACTCCGGCACCCGCTCTCTCAGCGCACGCGTCTCAGTACCTTGGCTTTTTGCAGCTCCTCTGGGTCTCTATGAGCCCCTCTCTTTCCTTCTAGCTGTAGAACTTACACTCCGCCAGCTTTCCTGTGGTTCTGGATGATGTTTGTTCTGTCTTTTAGTTGTAGTTTTGAAATTGTTGTGTGAGGCAGCAGTGTAGGTGTTTACCTATGCCGCCATCTTGGATTCCTCCTCTTGCTGCTTTTGATATTCTCTCTTTGTCTTTTGCTCTTGGTATTTTAATTATGATGTGTCTTGGTGTGGTCCTCTTTGGATTCCTTTTATATGGGGTTCTGTGTGCTTCCTGGACTTGAAAGTCTATTTCTTTTACCAGATAGGGGAAGTTTTCAGTCATTATTTCTTCAAATAGTTTTCAGTATCTTGCTCTCTCTCTCTTTTTTTGACAACCCCATAATTCTGATGTTGGTATGCTTGAAGTTGTCCCAGAGGCTCCTTACACTATCTACACATTTTTGGATTCTTTTTGCTTTTTGCTTTTCCAGTTGAGTGTTTTTTGCTTCTTTGTATTTCAAATCTTTGACTTGATTCTTGCGTTCTTCTAGTCTGCTGTTAGGTCTCTGTATAATATTTTTTATTTCAGTCAGTGTATGTTTAATTTCTAGTTGGTCCTTTTTCATCTCCTCTTGGGTCTCACTAAATTTATCCATCTTTTCTAGGAAATTCTTGAAAAACTTTATAACTGTGGTTTTGAACTCTATATCTACTTTGATTTTCTCCATTTCTTTCGTTTGTGATCTGTTCCTTTGTCTCTGCATTTTCGCTATGCTGGGAGAATTTCTATGCTGGAAACAACCTTATAATACAAGACTTGCAAAACTGCAAAAGCCTCTCCGTTGAGCTTGGGTGGGGTGGAGTTTCAAGGCTGAGCAGACAGTCGTGGCTTCCAGTCAGCCCCACCTTATGTGGCCCATGGGTCTCAAGTTTCTCTTGGTAATCACTGCAGTTCTCTCTGTGCACAAGCGCATGCATGTGTGCCTCTAGACCTCTGCCTTTCCCTTGTACTCTGGGACCCGTATGAGTCTGGGTCCCCAGGGTCTCACCCAAAACTGGGGTTCAGTGCAGTCAGAAGTGGAGTTCACCACAGTTAGGAGGCTCTGTCTCCCACCCACTAGAGAAAGCCAGCGGCACAATCAGCAGTCTATCCTCTGCACGCAGTGGTGTGCATGACCCCAGACCCCAGCCCTTTCATGGCTCCCCTAAATTTCCATGCACTCCTCCCTTTTCATGACAGTCCAGACTCCTCCCATATGAGTCTCGCCGGGAACTGGGGTTCAGTGAAGTCGGATAAGGCATTCAGTGCAGTTGGGAGTCTCCATCTCCCTCCAGCCAGAGGAAGCCAGATAGGCACTCCGGCACCCGCTCTCTCCATGTGCATGTCTCCATACCTCAGTTTTTTGCAGGTTTTCTGCATCTCCATGAGCCCCTTTCTTTCCTTCTAGTTGTAGAATTTCCACTCAGCAAGCCTTCCTGTGTTTCTGGATGATGTCTGTTCTGTCTTTTAGTTGTAGTTTTGAAGTTGTTGAATGAGGCAGCAGTTTAGGTGTTCACCCATGCTGCCACCTTGGTTTCTCTCACACTTAAAATTTTTATTCTTGGGCTCAAAGGAAGGATAGTCAAGGGCTTATGAAAACATATCCTTCAATTTTCCTCCAGGCCATCTGTCTTACCGTCTCTGCTAACTGCACTCTACCCGCTGTTCCCCCTATAACACCACTTCTGAACATGTCTCTTTCTGTGGTACCTCTGTGGTGGTCATCAGTGCTCTTTGCCAAATAAATTTGGCTTTCCCCCTTTGGGGCACATAAGATTGCACTTCCTGGCCCCCCTGTGGTTGGGTGAGGCTGTCACTAGCTCTGGGCATTGACTTGTGAGTGTAAGTAATATATGCCCCTTCCAGGGCAGAGCAATTAACTGCTGGTGCAAGACCTGCTGGATTTCCCTCCTCAAAGTGACAGGTAAAGTTCAAGATGGTGGCTGCTCTACCAGCAGGCGGGTCTGGGAAGCAAACCACTGAGATTGTGGTCCTTCACTCTGTTATTCTGATGGGTACACCTTTTTTAAATTGTTGTCCCTTCACCTATGCTTTTCCTTGAACCACATCCAGCACAGCCAGTGGTGAACCTAAGAAGGGCAGTGAAGGATTAAAGAGACAAGAGAATATAGTTGGGGCCAGGTGGACCACTGTGCCTGGATGAGGAAACAGTGACACAGCGTATAAGCAGAATCTTTATTTTATAGTCAAAGCACACAAAGCAAAACAAGGGCAAGATGTTTACAATGCTCTTGTGAGTTTCAAATCTGCTTCTTTCCTGTTGTTATCATTCTCTGAACTCTATTAAGCCTTGTTTAGGCAGCACTTGCTGCACTCCCTCAGCTACCTAGGACTGCAGGGTCAGACTATAATATCAAGTTCACAACCATAGCCTTTTGGCTATAATTGTGCTGGGAGGGCTTTACCCTCCAAGCTGGGACTTGTATGTGGATTTGCCACAAGTCAGTCTGAGGCTTGAACCTGTCCAAACACTCTAGTCACTCTCTGTATTTCCTTCTACTTGAAATTTGTACCCTCCCTTCTCTGCTTGGCAAATTCTTACAGATCCTTCCAGACATAGTTCAAAAGTCCTCTTTTCTAGGAAGCCTCTTCTGACAGCTCCAGGAAGTTGGACCCCCTCTAATCTGTGCTTCCTGATCACCCCCTGAGCAAAACTTCACTCTAGCCTTCATCACACTTTATTCTCGCTATCTGTTTACATGTCTGTCTTCATCTCTTAGACTCTGAACATCTTGAGAGAAGGTACTGTACTTCACTCATTTTTCTCTCCAAAGTGTCCATTTCAAACAGAGAAACTCAGGCACTTGGATGGGTGAGGGACATAATGAAGGTCAGCCCACTAGTATTACAACTCATTGTCCCAATGTCCCCACATACACCAGAACTAGTAATTTACTAAATATTGGAAGACATTTCTTAAAATTGATTTCTCTTCTTGCTTCAACACTATTTAAATAGCTATTATAGTTAAAATATTTATTTTTATTTATTTTTATTTTTTAAAATATATTTTATTGATTTTTTACAGAGAGGAAGGGAGAGAGATAGAGAGTTAGAAACATCGATGAGAGAGAGACATCAATCAGCTGCCTCCTGCACGCCCCCTACTGGGGATGTGCCTGCAACCAGGATACATGCCCTTGACGGGAATTGAACCTGGGACCTTTCAGTCAGCAGGCCAATGCTCTATCCACTGAGCCAAATTGGTTTTGGCTATTTTTTATTTTTTTTTTAAGGTAAGGGGATTTGGAGACAATCACTCTTCATGGGCAATATTTTGAGGTCATTGTGGCTGCTTGCTTAGGCTAGCTTTATTTATATGAAACAGCATATTTATTGACTCAATGCCTCAATTTTTGTGAATGTGTTTATGTATATCATCAAATGTACTTCCCTCAGTTGTTTGGAAAGTATCATTAAGTTATAATATTAGTTGGTGAGATTCTTTTTCAATGTCTATTATAGATCATGTTCTGGGTAAAAAATCAGGGGTGGTCCCATTTTTACTTAGGCCTAGTTTCCCATATAAGAAGCAGCATATTTACTGTTTTTAGTGTCCTTACTTCTATGAATGCACCTGTGTATATTGCCAAGTGCGTTTTGAGTGAAGAATAGACTCTTAATTCTAACATGAACTAACAAAATTGTGTTTCAATGTCAGTTTTAGAAGAAGCAAAATCTGGGTCTGAAAATGTCAAGAAAGGCCCCACACTTGTTTCATGTCTAAGGTAGAAAGGTAAAGGCTAATGTCCACTAGGTAAATATCCAATGGAAGATGTTCTCTTGTTTGAACAAAATTAAACTAAAAAAGCCCAATTCTCACCTCCAAGAAAGTACATTTGTGGAGTTAGCAGTCATTTGATTCTCCTGTTTTGGTTTTTAAAAACTCAGTTCTCCTCTTTTTCTTTATTGACTTTGGGTGGTAGGCACATAATGCAATATACAGATCATGTATCAGAAATCTACACTTGAAACCTATACAATCACATTAACCAGTTTTATCCCAATAAATTCAATAAAATAACTAAAAGAAAAGATTATTTTAATATTGTGATGGATATCTGTTATGTTTGCCTATTCAAAATCCACTCCTTCTCCTCCTGGTAATACTTCTCAGGGTTTATCTGATGACTCTGAGTAACACTCTGCCAGAGGATTATAGTGCACTAGTTAAGAGCAGGCCTCTGTAGCCAGGCTGCTTGATTTTATTCACTCATGGTATGTGATCAGGGGTGTGTGACTTAATTTTTCCAAATCTTGGTCTCCTTTTCTTTAAAATGGAAATAATGATATTATCTACTTCATAGAATTGATGTGAAGATTAATTTACCAAAAGCACTTAGAACAGGGCCTAATAAGTGTTAGCTATTGTTATAAAATTTTTACATGACAATTTGACTTCCTTGGGGATGTTATAAACATATCTTCTCTCATTGTCTGTGGCTATAGCAGTCTGTAACAGTCGATCTATTTTTTGACTCAATACATGTGACATGATTTTTTTTCTTTCTGAGAAAACAAAATAATTATTTCTTAGAAGATGAATAGTTTTACTAGGGCATGTCTTAATAATGATCATCCCTATATTTTCTGGTACTTACGTGCCTCTTCAATCTGTAGATTAAAATCTTCATTTCTGGAAAGATGTTATTTCTTCAATAACGTCTTTCAATATTTTTTGTTCCATTACTTCAGTTTCTTCAGAAGGGATAACATTTCTGGATATATTGAATTTCTTTTGTGCTTCATATAATTTTTATAGCAGATATTAGTTTGCATTTTATTTTCCCACTATAGTTATCCCTTGGTATTTGTGGAGGATTGGTTCTAGGACCCTGCCACGGATGCCAAAATCTATAGAAGCTCAAGTCCTTTATATAAAACTAGAGGCCCAGTGCACAAATTTGTGCACAGGTGGGGTCCAGTGGCCCGGCCCCAATTGGGGCATATTGGGGCCGGGCATGTGAAGAGGAGGAGATGGTGGGAGGTTGGCTGGCCAGCCGTCCAGGATAGGGGCTGATCAGGGCTGGGCCAGCTGGGGGGAAGGGCTGTGGGCAGTTGGCTGGTGGACCCCGCCCCTTAATTTGGGTGAAGGGGGAGCCGGGGGTTTAGCTAGCTATGAGGAGAGGCTGTGGGCAGTGGGCTGGCTGGCCCTGCCCGTAAATGGGATGGTGGGGGCCCATTGGGGACAGGGCCAGCCAGGGGGTGTGGCTGCAGAAGATTGGCTGGCCGGCCCCATCCCCTGATTGGGCCGATTGACTGGCCGCAGTGGACATCATAGTGACCAGTTGTTCTGGTCATTTTGGTGGTTCGGTCACTGACTTTTTAAATATATAGATGGTACACTATTTGCCCATAACCCTGGCACATTCTACCATTTAATTTGTCATCTCTAGATTACTTATAATATCTAATACAATGGAAGTGCTATGTAAATAGTTGTTATACTGTATTGTTTAGGGAATAATGACAAGAAAAAAACCCCTGTATATATGCAACCATCATAGGCCTAACTAAATATATTCCCTATAGTGCAGGTCAGCAACAACGTAACTTTAAAAAAACATTTTTGAGGCAAGGTTGGTTGAATCTGAGGTTGCAAAACTTGATATGAGGGCTGATCGTTTTCTTGATTTTGCCCTCTGTATTTTTTAAGTAGTGGTCCTTAGACATTTTCCAGATTTTTAGCAATTTCCCTTGTGCCATTTCCACTTCAGTCCTTATATTTATGGTTGTTTTGTTTCTGCTTGTTTCCTAAGCTCCTCCAGATCATGTTTTAATTTCTTCTGTTGTCTTTCCCTGTATTTCCCAAGCAAATGCATCTTTGTTTTAAGTTTTTGTTTTATATATTTTTTTTGGTACATTATATATTTGAATATAAATTTTACCTGTTTTCTAGTAAATTTTTTTCTTGTGTTGATGCTTCACTACCATTTGTTTTTTCCTATTCACACTTGTTTTTTTACCTTTTTTAAAAAATATATATTTTATTGATTTTTTACAGAGAGAAAGGGAGAGAGATAGAAAGTCAGAAACATTGATGAGAGAGAGACATTGATCAGTCGCCTCCTGCATGCCCCACAGTGGAGATGTGCCCACAAGCAAGGTACATGACCCCAACCGGAATTGAACCTGGGACCTTTCAGTTCGCTCTATCCACTGAGCCAAACCGGTCTCGGCCTTTTTTTTTTTAAATTGGAGGAATTTTGTAAAGATTTTGTTCTGGTTCTACCTTGAATTTATTAATGTGAACTAGATGAGTTCTTCTATGAAGAAGGCTCATGTTAATGAGTGGGCCTTAGACATTGTCCAGGCTAACTGGAATTTTCAGTGGATTATGCTCAGGTTCCTTATGATCCTAATTCATAACTGAAGATTCCTTTAGTCTTTACTTCTTTGCAAAGAGATCTGAAAAGGCCATTCTGAGCCCCCTTTCTCAACTTTGTCTCCTTGACAGCCTGCTTTTTACAGTGTGGCTTCTCCTTCAGAGATGCCTTTCCTAGGTGTTTTTGTAGTGTACCCTGTCTATGGCTTACGTTAATCATCAGTTACAGGAAATATGTGCAAGTAACTATCTTTCAACTATTTCTAAGAACTAAGTATACAATTCAAGATGCCAAAAAATTTGCAGCATTTGTGAGATGAGACCTCTAACACCCAAGTGTTGTCAAACAATCTATTCAATGGGAAACTTTTAATAAAGGAACTTTTTTTCCCCCATGCAATAATTCTTGTTCAGATTTAAACAAGTTTTCATGTAGGGTATATATATATGAGGTCACCTGATAAAATATTTTTGACCAATATGATTTTTGAGCAAAGACTTCTTAAGCTTTCAAAGATTAATGATATTTTGGATAAGCTTTTCATTGTGTTTAAAAACAACAATACTGATTTACAAGCTCCCCAAATCACTAATCCTTAGGCAAAAGAGCAAGGTTGGGGAGGGGGTAAGAATAGAAAGGAAAGAACTGAGTAAGAAGGAGGAAAAGAAGTGGAGAGAAGAGAAAGAGAAAAAAAATTCAAGATGTTTATGGTGGGGCATAGGAGGGTACAACTGGGATCTCAGTCATGCCTGGTTCCTACTATTCACATCTAACTTTTAACCCAAATAAAATATATTATAGTTCTCCAAATATGTTTGAGAGAGGTGCTGTCCCAACTTTGAGAGAGGTCCTCAGTAATCCATCTTGGAAGTTGGGTTTGTCAATTCAGTCTGTGTTTCTAAGAGCCAAACTTTCCCTATTTGCTTTCCACAGCCTGGAGAACCTTTAGGCCAATGCCTGGGAAAAACAATCCAGCACGGAGGAGTGGCTGACTTCTCACCTCTTTGGGGTCTGCTTCCAGGAGAGCAGCTAGCCTGCATTCAGCTTGTCAGAACCAGGCAGAAGGTGCTGGATGAAGTTTCCTTTACAGAGAGCAGAATTTTCCCCTTTTACAGTGAAATTGGAACAGTGCTGGGAAAATGGGACAGGTGTCTCCAATCAAAAGTCAGGGCTGTTTACCCAACCCAGCGCAGGGGGGCCCTAAGGGAATGATAGTCTTGATACAGGGAAAACTGTAATTTTCCGGGACAAGAGGCAATCCCTGCAGGTGGGGGCCTGGGGATCCGCACGTGCATGCCCTCTGACAGGTGGATATGGCAAGGAGGTGGGCAAAGTACACTCCGAGAAGTAGGTCAGAGGGAACTCTAGGCTGGTTTCCCCAGCCCCAAAGAAAGGATGTTTCCAGGTACAGATACTGCCACCTGGGTATCCTACTAAGCAGGGCGGGGTTATGGAGGGAGGGGGGCAGGTAGTCACTTTCCACTGAGTCTCTAAGTTTGGAGACCGAATAGCGGCCTGAGGAGAGAGGAGCGATCAGGGGGGGCCGAGGAGGAGCGGAGGCCGGCCCAGACGCGCTGGCCGCTCTGGCCCGGCGCGGGCAGCCCGAGAGGCGCTCGAAGCCCAGGCCGGGCCAACACCGGACCCACCCCCGCCCAGCAGCCAAATAACCCCGGGCGTTCTGCTCCCCCAGGGAAAAGCAGGCAGCGCCTGGCACGTCCTGCGCGTCCCCGGTCCCGAGGCTCCCAGGCCGCCTCGTCGCCACGCGGTCCCCTCCCTCCCCCCCGCCCCGGCCACAACAGGGCGCCAGCACCGATTTTGCTGCAATGCGAATTAGCTGGTCGCGAGGGACTGACAGGCTCGAGGGGCGCCAGCGCGGGCCGCCGCCGCGGAGCCCAGTCCACGCCCACCTCTGCTCGCACCCGGGCCAACGCCTCGGTCGCCATAACAACCGGTCCCCGCCCTCAGGGCCCGCGCAGCCGGGGTCGCAGGGGCTCCCGACCGCCCCGGCCGGTGCCTGGGACGCGGGGGGAGAAGGGCGCCCAGGATCCCCGCGGCCTCGCGTCGCCGCCCCGCCTCGCTCCGCGGCGGGCAGCGCGACGCAGAGGCGCCCCCGTCCGCCGCGGGGGAGGAAAGCCCTCGCGTCCCCGCGACTCGACTTTGCAGAATAAAGTGTCCCCGGGGCCGGGCCCTGGCGCCCCTGTGCGCCGCACCTGCTCGTGTCCCCACACCAGCCCCCGCTCCGGCTCCAGGCGCACGCGGCGGCCGGGAGCCGGGCCCGGCGCTGACGGCGGTGCCCCGGCGCGGCGCGCAGGACATCCCCGAAGGCGGCAGCGCGGGAGGCGGCGAGGAGAGGGCGTGGGGGGAGGCGGCGGGGCGCGCGGCGAGGGCGGGGAGTCCGCAGCAGCGGCAGGAGGAGGGCGGCCGGGAGGCGGAGAAGGGAGGCAAGAAAGTAGCAGAAAGTGAGGCTGGCCACCCGCGGCCAAGAGCCGGGCGCGCGGCGGCAGCAGGAAGTCTGTGCCTGAGACAGGCAGAAATACGAGCCGGGGAGGGACCGCGGCGGCGAGAGTGAAAGAGGAAACTGCAGAAGAGGAAGCTCTGCCGCCGCAGCCCGTCTCCTCGGCTCCCGCGCCGAGCATCCCCGCGCCGCCTGCGCCAGCCCCCGGGACGCCCGGCCCCGCGCCGCCCCCTCGCCCCCCGGCGCCCCCTCCTCAGCGCGCCCGCCCCGGCCCCGCGCCCCGGCCGCGCCGCCCTCGTCTGCCATGGCCCGGGAGAACTGCGAGGGCAGCTCCTCCTGGAAAAAGCAAGCGGAGGACATCAAGAAAATTTTCGAGTTCAAGGAGACCCTCGGAACGTAAGTGGGGACGGGGGAGAAGAGGGCGGAGGGGCAGCGGCCGCGGGTGCTGAGGCGGCTTAGCTGTCACCCACGCCGCCGCCGCCGCAGGAACGCCGGTCGCCACGTCCTCATCGCGGTCCTCGGCTCCGCGAGCAGCCCGGGCGCCCAACGCGTGGGGCTGCGCCCCGGAGGGGTGGGCACGGCGCCGGGCCGGGAGCTCTGGGCTTCGCGAGGGCGGCCCCGCCGGGGCAGCGTTCCACTTCCCCTGACGCCGCCGCCCTCTCCGCCTCGTTCTCTTCACGCGTGACTGTGGGCTGAGATGGTGGCTCCTCTGTTTGTTGGCTGTGCGCGTTTATTCGCCGTGTGTAGGGCGCACGGTGTGAATGAGAGACGTGGTCATGAGAAAACCGAGCTCCCGTGGCTCCCATTTCTGTCCTCCCATCATGTATGTATGCTTATAGAACGGTCACCGCACCTACTAGGTGCAGGCAAGACTTCGGGTGGCCTCCCGGTTGTGGAAGGAAGAATTTCGCAGTGTGCAGGGTCATGCGTGGACACGCGCCTCATGAGCGTGTGTCCATTTCACAGAGGCTCAGCCGCACACGCCGGGGTGCCTGTCTGCGAGCGAAGCTCTAGGGGTGTCGCTGTGGCTGTGCGGGCGGGTGCTCTCCAGGGCTGTGTTGGGTCCGATGCTGGTGGCTGGTGGCTGCGTCTCAAGAAAGGAAGAATCGGAAGTCGATGGCATGGATGCAGCAAGCGTGTGCCACTCACTCTGTTGAGCTACTGTTCCCTTTCTGCCCAGGAGTTGGTTTTTGTTTATTTTGTTTTAAGCGCCAGAGAATGGGTGGGGAGGCCGATTGTGAAAGAGAATCAGGCACTGCTAGATGAATCTGAGGTTCAAGTTATTTTCTCCCCACACGTGATCAGTATCTGTTGCTGATCAATATCTGTCAGTATATACTCACACACAGGTGCCACAGGAACTGGACATTCTGCAGGGCTTCACGGAGGCTGGGAAGAGAAAAAGGAGGTGTTGTGTAGGATAAACAGTGTGCTCTTTCCTCCCTTTTCCTCTTTGTCTTGGTTTTTATTTGCTTTCCCAGAACCATATTTTGAAACCCAGATGGTCTTTGCTCCACATCCAGGGTCCATTGCTATTGTTTGGTTATTTTCCCTACCTCTGACCCCCAATATCTGTAGTGGGTCCCCCAGAATGGCGTAAGATTTCATTCTGAAGATGGCCTTCCTCACCATGCTTCTGATTCCTGGGAACGCACATTTGCTGAGGTAATGAACAGGGTCTCCTAGCGCTGGTGCTTTGCTGCAGGGAGGGCACCTGTGGGTCTACACCTTCTATCTTTGTTGCAGGGAAAACAGAATAGACGCAGTCTGTTTCATAATGAGGGGTTTGAGGCTGCCTCTCAGCATGGCTGGTTAAGGGATGAGTTTTGGAGAGACTTTTTGAAAATTGCCGTTGAAGTTTATTTGGGCAAATGGGGGTTGTGACTCTGGGATGCTCAGGCTACCAAAAGGCCAGAAGCAGCCCCGACTTGTGGTCCCTACATGGGTTATGTGACTGTGGACCAAGGGACTGGAGAGAGTGGAGTCCCTTCATATGAAAATGCATCCCTTTGCGTGGTGTGTCACCGCCTGAGCCCTCTCATGGTCCCTGGGCCTGCAGCTTCCAGGTCGCTTGATGCAGTGCCCCCTAAGTGACTCTGCTCCCCAGGAGAGCCCACAGCCGCACCTCTGCAGTGGCGGGCTGCTGCCCAGGCTCAGTGAGCTGTGGCTTCATTGAGTTGCAGGAGCTGCTTGGGGATGACTGCGGTGTTTCCACCTCTGGGAAGAATGGGATTTGCCTTCTGGTGCAGGAGAGACTGGAGAGCTCTTGTAAACAAACCTCTTGGATTCTGGCCACATTCCCTGTGAAGTTGGGTATGGGTCTCTTTTGGGGTCCCAAAGCTTTGCCTTCTGCTTAAAAAAAAAGTCTTTGACCAGGAGCTTCCCACCGAGGTCCTATAGTGCTGGCAGGAGTTCTAGAAGGATGAAACAAACAATAGAATGATCAAAACATTTTTACTCACTGACATAATGATAATAGTAATTGTATGTAACTTTATTAAATAAAATCTATGTAGCAGGCATCATACTAAGTGCTTACATGTGTTATCTCAGTTTACTCCCATAATAACCTTATGAGGTAAGTATTTACTATTATCCCCAATTGGCAGATAGGGAAACTGAGGCAAGAGAGAGTAAGTGACATGCAAAACATGAGCTAGATATTAAGTGGTGTAGCTGATATTTGAATCTAGGCAGAACCACTCATGATTACCTATTTGGGGTTGAGCCACTTTGTGGGTTCTGTAATGGCAAATGTTTAATAACAATGTGAATTAATTTTAGTATTTGGAAAGCCAATATTAATATTAAGGTAAAGAAAATATACTTGTGGGGCAACCTGCTATCTAAATCTGTAACATTTCAAAGCTTTGGGTTTATCAACATTGTCTCCTCAGACTTTCTAGAAGTGGTTTGAAGTTCAGGATGCCTGTTTCACCCTGGTTCAGGTCCTGTGTCTAAATAGAGAGGTAATTTCCAGCCCCTCAGTGTGGATACTGAGTAATGAAATCTAGCATAAATCAAAGGCATCAACGGTTACGACTGGGATTCATATCCAAGGTACTCTGCAGGCTCAGTCATTTTGTTTGTCACACCTTCACCATATGCCTTTAAGATCCTAAGACAGAAAAGCCCTGCCAGGAGCCAGACTGTCAGCTTGCAGTGTTAAAATGCTTTTCAAATAAAGCATTGTAAGGGCCTGACGTGCACTCTGCCAAACTTTGTCATTTGATAGTTGGCTGCCTAACCCAGGTACCTTTTCTTGCAGAATGGAACACTTGCTGTTGAAGCTTAAGGGTCTAGCTTTTTAGTCTGTGTGGTCAGAGGGCCCTTGCTGGAGGGTGAGGCCAGATGGGAGTGAAGGCTTGCCCAAGAGGGTGGGAAACAATGCTGAGGAAGCAAAGGACAACAGAGGGGAAAGGACTGTCTTTGTAGTTTGGGTCTCGGTTAGCAGACACACCTCTGAGTCAGGCCTCAGGACAAACCTGTTACTCACCTGGGGGCTGCAGTATGGCTGACTTTAAGAGGGATTCCTGGAACCTAATTTTATCTCCTGATAAGGTGGCAAGACTTAATTACTAGTTATTAATTAGTGAACATATTTTCAGATTCTTGGCATACTACGAGAGCAGGTAAATGCTGTGAAACAGCAAATTGGGAGTGGTGAACATTTCTGTCAGTGTACTTGCTGAGGCTTTCAGATCACCTCTGCTGTGGATCTCTCTTAACAACTTCTGAAACAAGAAAATGAAAACATGGTGTCTGGGGAAGCATACAGATGGGAAGAAAGCTTTGGCATGGTGTCCAGGAAACACCTCAGACCCATGGATGTCCTTCTGTAATTTCCATGTCATGAACAGCATTTGAATAGAGAAGGCCTTAGCACTTGGCAGGACACAGAAGGATTCTCCCAATAGGCCTCATTTCCCCTGGAGTGCAGGAACTGGCATGTCCCAGAAAGCAATCTTCATCTCTGCAGGGCATCAATACATGCTTTTCTTAGAGTCTGAACATGTTCCATGGAAATAACTGCTATCTGGAGGGGGCTAGAGCAGGCATGTGGAGGGTATGAGCCTTGGTTCCTGGTCTGGCTCAGCCACTATGGAGTGTGTGGCCTGTGGGTTGATTGGTCATTTGCCCGGCCTTTTCATCTCTAAGATCAGGGAGGTAGGGAAGGTGAGATGGTTTTCAAGTGCCCTGACGAACCTGAGATTTTAAGGCTCCTCTGTACAAGGAAGGCACTTGCCATTGTTCTTCAGGAGCTTTCCATGCATGACTAGGTACAGCTGATTCCTGTTTAGAGGGACAGTTTTATGTCCACGGTAGAAGCAAAGTGAGATAGCTAAGTATAGGAAGTCTTATCCAACTTCCTGTTAGTAGCATCGTGTGTTCCCCTTTTCATTAAATGAGAGCCTGCTGGGTGCTGCTTTAGGAAGGGTACAAATAGAAGTTCCTGTGGGGCAAGTACTATCTTCTCCCACTAGTATAATAGTATTTATATTCTTTATTCTGAAATTGCTCATTCAGTACACCTGTGGAGGACAGATGATTGATTTATCTGAAGGCCCAGATGGAAAAGAGATTCATCTGTTCTTTCTTAGGGTATATGTAGGGGGAGAGAGGAAGACTGCAAAGCTACTTGAGGTGGTTTATGTATTTGACTGCCTGGATTTTTAAATAGTATGTATTCTGGGGTTATTCTGAATTTTAGAGTCTGGGAGAAGTATTTGAAAGCATATTACCAAGAGGAAAATAAAGATGGGAAATGCCTAGATTTCTATCCAAGGTTATCCTAGCTGCAGTACTTATTAGAAGCTTGCCCTCCCCTTTTTCTTTTAAGGCATGATATCAATTCAGCTTTGCATACATTTAGAAATATCTATTGAACACCTGCTATATTCTAGGCACTGGGTGGGGGTGTTTGGCACTGAATAAACAGATAAAAATGCCTGCTCTCCTAGAGCTTATTGGTGAGGAAGTCGGAAAATAAAAACTATGAATAAGTAAAACGCAGATTGTGTTATACAGTATACATGTCAGGGGGAAATAAATCATGAAAGGGTGTTTTGGAGTGGGAGGGATTGCAGCTTGAGGGAGGGTAGTGAGGGATGGCCTCACTGAGGAGCTGGTATTTAAATAAAGATTTGACGGAGCCACGGGAGAGCTGAAAGTAGAATATGACAGTTGGAGGGAACAGCAAAGGCTGAGGCCCTAGTGGTTTTGAGGCCTGGTGTTCAAGGAGCCTTGAGTGATCGGGAGAGGAGAGTGGGAGCTGAGGTGAGACAGGCATGGCAGTCGAAGTGGGATGTAGGGGGAGCTCAATAAACCTGATAGATCATAGTAAGGATTATGTTAGCCCTAAAAACTTGGGGAACATTGGAGGGTTCTGAGCAGAGGAGTAACTTGATGTGACTTAAGTGTGTCCATCATGGCTGTGGTCGCTGTGCTGAGGGACTGGTGGTCTTAAGAGTGGGAGTAGGGAGACTAGTTGGGAAGCCATTGCAGTGATTCAGGGGAGAGATGGCAGTGAGCTAGAACTAGGAGTCCTGATAGAAGTGTTGAGAAATGATTGGATTAAGGATCTATTTTTGAAAGGAGAGCCAATAGGAATTGCTGGTGGGTTGGATAGGAGGTATGAAATTCTCCAAGGATTTTTGGTTGAAAGAATGGTGACATTGGTGGTTTGCATCAGTTTTCCCAAGGGTTTTTTGAGCATCTGTCTGTGCTTTGGGAAGCTCTTGAGTACAGTTTAGAGCAGTGGTCACCAACCTTCCAGATCTCACGGACCACCAGTGGTCCGCGGACCACGGGTTGGCAACCACTGGTTTAGAGAGTAAGTTCACACCCGTTGGACTTCTGGGCTCCTTTTGTGGGGCCCTCTTGCATTTTAAGGTAAATTTCCTTCCTTCCAAAACCTTGTGTCTGGAAAGGGCTTTTGAAGTATCTCCTCTTCTGTCGCAGGGAGAAAGTTGGGATAGGCTAGACATGTTAACAGCTGGAAAAACTGCTTAACTTTCTGTGAAAATTCTGGGTCTTGCCTTTGGAATGATCAATTTAGACCACTTTGATGGTAGGCCTAGAACCTGAAACTTTTCACTTGATTGGTGAATTTGAATCCTCCAAATTCAGTGAAAAATAATAAATATGAGAACTCTACCTACTCTTTTCTTTGACAGGATGTATTATACCAGTGGTCGGCAAGCCATGGCTTGCGAGCCACATGCAGCTCTTTGGTGCCTTGAGTGTGGCTCTTCCACAAAATATGGGTGAGTCTATTTTGAAGAAGTGGCATTAGAAGAAGTTTAAAAAATTTGGCTCTCAAAAGAAATTTCAATTATTGCACTGTTGATATTTGGCTCTGTTGACTAATGAGTTTACCGACCACTGTATTATACTGTTTTTGGAGAAGAAAAGCCAATAATTTCTCTTTACAATAAGAGATAACAAACTCTAGTGTCCTTATTGAGTAGTAGGGTGGGATTTGGGGGATTGCATTTTTTTTGGGTAGAGCTTGTCCCCTGAAGGGCGAATGAGGACTGTCTCAAGTAGGCATTTCTGGTTCAAATGTGACAACTGAACAGGCAATAATCAGGCTTGGCAGACATTAGTGTCCTCCCAGGAGAGGACTTTAGGGGTTAATTTGTTAGATTTTTCTCTGACTGGGTTCCCATAATCCCCTTTCATCTTTCCTTTCCCCCAGATAAATTTCCTTAAATCCCTACTAGTCTTTCACCTCCTCTCTCCTCTGGGAGGGCTTAAGCATTGGTCCAGTGGGGACTTGTCATGGTCAACTTGCACCCAGAGTGGCAGACCCCAGGACCTCAAGCCTCCATCCTTACCAGATTTCACAGGAATCATTAGGGAGCCCAAAGCCTGCTGTGGACTGATGGTAGCCAGCATGAAGCCTGGTGTCCTAGTCAGCTGACCAAAGTTTCTCTTTTGACTCAAGGTGGCCAATTCAGTGAACATGTGACTATTTTAGGATAATGTGGACTCTGGGAGAGATGCTATCAGGATCCTCTTTGCCAGTTCATGTGATTATGTCCCCTTTATTTTCTGTGGTACCGGAGATCACTTGAACTCATTTTTTATTAGATCCTTCTTGATTTAAAAAATGTTTATTATGCAGTATATGAATTATTCAGGCTCCAGGGAGACCAAGAGTAATCTCCAAATGGATACCACAGGCTACGTTCATTCCATGGCGGACCTAGTTTGTTCCACATCTCCAGCAATCAGCTGTGTGTCTTGAGCTGTTTTTCCTACGATTTCAGCAGAACTCAGAAACAGAGAGATTTTGTGTCTTGGATAAACCAATCTTGAGGATAAATCTTTAAAACAGCATATTGGCTGCAGTCAGGTTGGGCAGGCATCAGGAGGCAATTAATAGGAATAATAGAAAGGTGGTTCCAACACAACCACTCATAGCTGTAGTGTCTGGAGAGGCTCCTTAATCTTTCCCAGATAAGATGGAGATGGAAGCTGCTGCCCCGTGGGATTCTGGTAAGGGTCCAGTGAAGTGCATGAGTTGCCTGGGACATAATTAGGATTGAGTAAACAGCAACTGTCATCAAATTTAGCTACCTTCAGCAGCTATGGTTGATATTGACTACCTTTGGACATTTAGGGCCAGTACAGTGGGAAAAGTATATCATTAACTGTTGGAAATTGATTTTGGAAACTCTTGTTGAGATTATACAGAATGGTACATATTTAACCTACTCCCAAATTGTGGTGAGAAACCATCACAAGTCATCGGTCAGCCAGGGAAGGACAATTTCTGGTTGTTCTCTACAGCACAGTACTGAGCAGCTGGGAATGTAGTCTCTGAGGTCACTAAGACATGAATGTAAATTCTGGGTCCACTCCCTCCTAGCTCTAAAGTTTTGGGCAATTTTTTTTGCTATTCTCAGCCTCATGTCCTCGTCTATAAAACTAGCACTTAATCTAAGGATTGTAGTGAAGATTAAATGAAGGTAGTGGAAACTATTTAGTGCAGTACATGGCCCATGAATATGTCCTCAGTAAATGCTAGTTCTCTCTCATTGGTCTCTGTGGTGCTGGAACACTGCTCCTTAGAGGCTATTTGCTCAGATTTGGATGGTCCATTGAACCATTCAACATTTGCTCCTCCCAGGAGGGTGATTAGCGCATAGAGTGCTAGCATTAACCAAGGGACTCAGTCTGTAACATCCTCTGGGCCAGCTCATGTGGTGGAGTGACCTAGTTTGCCATACATCACAGGCTCGTTCTTTCCTCCAGTTACCTCATCAGCCTTACCTCTGCACTGCTCCTGCACCCTGAGCCAGTGTGTGTGTGTGTGTGTGTGTGTGTGTGTGTGTGTGTGTGTGTGTGTTAATCTGTCCCCATCTACATCAGCTGTGCAAGAGTCTTTTCTAACTGTACTTTCTGTCTTCTCAAAAGGCACAGAGGTCTTGGTGCAGCTGTGGCCCTTCTTCAACTTACGCATGCTTTTTTCTTAAGCAATTCAGTGCTGCTTCTTTGTTTATAAATCAAAATAATGTTTTGATTTATTAAAAGGACTTAACTTTTTTATAATATCTTTACATGTGGAGTTTTAAAATCTAAATATACTGAATATGTTTTAATATTAGCATATTAAAAAATGGCAGCAATATATATGCATATACCACATAAACATAAGTAGCAGTTTATTTAAAGCCCAACCAGCATGGTTCAGTGGTTGAATATCCACCTATGAACCAGGAGGTTGTGGTTTGATTCCAGTCAGGCACATGCCTGGGTTGTACGTTTGACCCCAGTGGGGGACCTGCAGGGGGAGCCAATCAATAATTCTCTCTCATTATTGATGTTTCTATCTCTCCCTTTTTCTCTGAAATAAAAAAATATATATATTTAAAAAACAAAACACAAATACACATACAAACACATCCATATAGGGGACTGTGAAAGGGGTGTGAGAGGAGATATCAAAAGATTAATGTCCCAGGTCCCAGGATGTAGATATGATCTTGGAGAGCTGATAACTGAATTGGGAGATATCCCTCATCTTGACCTATTTTAGCCCTTTTGATGACCAAACCTGGTCATTGGGTCACAGTTTATTGGGACCTCTACATCAGGGTGAGCAGGGCAAGAGGAAGCTCCCAAGTGAAAAGCAGTTGATGTTATTACTTGCTGAGAAGACCGCTCTCTGTCTTTTGTAACTACAGCACACATCACTGAAATTGCTTTTACACCAAACTGGATTTGGTGCTGTAAATGGATACCTAAAAGTGACATATTCAGTCAAACCTCAGACAGTCCCATTCCTGCCTACCTCCTACACAACTTTGTCTCCTCCCATTATGACCCACAGTGTTGTAGGGGAAAAAGCTCCCCCCAAACAAAGCAAAACCTTCAGATCTTTGTAGCTTTAGAAATAGTGTGGGTGGAGGGAAGAGAAGCTGTGCCCAGCAGCAGGTCTGGCAGAGTGGTGGAAGTGGCAGACACCCCAGATGGGGCCAGGGTCCTCTGCCATTCACAGGAAGGGGTAAAAGTAGGTTTACAGTTGTGAGTACATGAAACAGAGTTCATTCTTATATTATTACTTATTAACTAGAGGCCTGATGCACAAAGATTTGTGCAAGCAGAGGCCTTCCTTCCCCTGGCTGCTGGCACTGGCTTCCCTCTGGCACCTGGGATCCGGGCCTTTGCTGCCTTCCACCTTCGCACAGGCCGGTGTCACCTTCTGCCTTCTGCCTTTGCTCTGGCCCTGCTGCCCTCTTGTAGCTCCCTCCACCCCCAACTTCTCCCCTCATAGCAGCCACTATATGCAAGGGTTCCTATCCCAGCCACTCTATGCAAGGGTTCTGGTCCAGTCACTGCCATCTTTGTAGCATCAATTTGCATATTCCCTCCTTATTGGCTGTGGGCACCACCATCTTTGGCACAGAGTGACAGTCAATTTGCATATTCTATATTTATCAGATAGGACTAGAGACCTGGTGCATAAATTCATGCATCAGTGGGGTCCCTCCATCTGTGGGATCAGGCCAAAACTGGCTCTCTGACATCTTGGAGGGGTCCCATATTCTGAGAGGGTGCAGGCCAGGGTGTAGGGGGGATGGGGAGAAGGCTCCATGGCATGTCTGGCCCTTCTCACTCAGTTCCAATTGGCTGGACCCCAGCAGCAAACTAACCTACCAAACATGCCCTAGAACCCTCCCCCTCCTCGTGGTCAGTGCACACCATAGTGAGTGGTTGAGCGGCCTTATCATATCATTAGCATATTACCCTTTGATTGGTTGGATGGCTGATGGGATGACTGGACACTTAGCATATTAGATCTCTATTATATAGGATTCTTATAGTATTTTCCTACAATCAACTGTAAACCTACTCTTGCCTCTGCCTTGCATGGGCTGACACTTCTTTAACTATGATAAAAATGACTGCTTGACATTTGTCTTAAAGCATTAAAAGATATAAATACTTTTACATAGACTGAGGGACAGTCATTTATGATGTAAGGGATTTTAAAGAAAGTACATTGTCTCCTACACTTAACTGGGAAGAATTAGTGTTTGAATGAGAGATGGGAGGGAAAATGGGTAATTCTAGTCTTGGAACTTTGGAGGAACTGAAGAGGCTCAGATGGGTTGCAGATTGGGAAGCTGAAGGCCAAGTGAGGAGAGGACACCAGGCTGACTGACCTCAGCCATCACAAAACTGGGGCTAGCTGGCCTGGACCCTGGAAAGCCTCAGACAGTCCCACACTCCTCCCTCTCCCTAGTCCTCGGCACAGACTGCTCTTGGGCACAGGCCACAGCTGTTAACACTGTAATTCAACCAAAGCAGGGGCTCAAGACTTCTCTGGGCTTGAGTAGGGTCCTGACTTCCATGAAAATGTTTACTTCTCTAAGATGTCCCTCTAACAACACTACACTTAAAATGAACTTTTGGAGAAGACCTTGTATTAAATGTTGGTTAACAGCCTGTTTCTGGCAGTAATGTATAAGAATGGTACTGCTTGGGTTTTTCCTACCTGTATTATCCTGATCAGTAAAAAATGGAGTTTGTGGTCCGAATAATGATTAAAAAATATTGTTGGCTTTTTGAATTGCTCTTTCAGCTCTGTTGACACTGGGATATAATATCAAGACCTCATACTTGTGTGTGTGTTTTAAATTATGGTGAAAATACACAAGATTAAACATCATAACCATTTTTAAATGTATAGATCAGTGCCATTAAGTACATTCACGTTATTGTGCAACCATTACCACCATCCACCTCCAGAACCTTTTTATCTTCCCAAAAGGAAACAGACCCCCATTAAACACTAACTCCCCACTTCCCCTCCCCCACTCCTTGGTAACCACCATTCTGCTTTCTATGTCCATGAATTTGACTTCCTATGTACCTCATATAAATGGAATCATGCACTTTATTTTTTTGTGTCTGGTGTATTTTACTTAGCATAGTGCCCTCAAGGTTTATCCACATAATACTACATGTCAGAATTTCCTTCCTTTTTAAGGCAGAATAATATTTCATTCTGTGGATAGCACACGTTGTGTTTATTCATTCATCTGTCCATGGACACTTAGAGTTGTTTCTACCTTTTGGCTCTTGTGAATAATGCATCTGTGTATGTGGGCATGCAAACCTCATTGGATCTCTGTCTTCAGTGTTTTTGGTTATACCCAGAAGTGAAATTTCTGGATCATATGGTAATTCTAGGCTTAATTTTTGAAGTACTGCCATTCTGTTTTCCACAGGCGTGTGGTGTTTTGCAGCTTGCAAAATGTTTTTACGGTATGTGCATGATTCCTTCTGAGTCTTAGAGCAGCCTGAGGAGTGGGCAGCAATCTTCTTCATTTTAGAGATCAGAAAATGAAGCTTCAGTGAAGTTAAATGTCTTAGGTGGAAAAGTTGCTAAGTGGCAGCTGGAGATGGAAATCAGTGATCTTTCTCCCATGTCATGCTACCACCAGCTGGTTAGCAGAGTAGAAGGGAATAGAGAATATTAACAGGATTAAGAAATACCCCCTCCTTCTATGGACTTGTTATTGTACCATAAGGAGAGTACTAGAATCAGTTGTGTGCTGGTAAATCAGCTCTGATTTGTAGTAATTGTTGATTTCCCTGGTGTAAATAAATACTCCCACCTGGAACAATTTCAAGCTACCCAAGGTTTAACAATCTTATGCAAAATTCTTGAATTATGCTCTTATGAGTGGGTATAAAGTGACACGAACACACCTCTGAAGTTAAGCAGGACTAGGAGATCAGAGCTTAGTCCCTGCTCTGTCATTTAGGAACTGTGGAATCCTAGCCTTATCTTCTCTATGTTCTGATTACCTTGTTTGTTAAATGAGGATAATTACACCTGAATTATACTTGCTTCTAATACATCACAGACTCTTTTAAGTCCCAAATGAGATAAGTATGTGTAGTAGGTATTATACAAATAGAAGGTATTATTGTGTTACAAAGATTATAGCTTTAAAAATACTTCTTTCTCATAAATGTTAGTATCATGCACCCTTTGAAACTTGGCCATCATCTTTGGGGCATGATTTCCATAGAAGTTGGGGGCCACAGTCAACTTTGAAAGCATAGCACAAACCCAGAGTTGCACAGTATATTTTTTCTGGCTCTGTTTGGGTGTATGTTTTTTTTTATTCTTGGTGTTTAAGTGATTGGTACCTTAAGAAAAACGTAAAAAAAAATTATGAAAGCAACATGTCATCCTAGTATAGAATTTGAAAAATCTGCAAGAGTGCAAAGAAGAGAATAAGTATTGACTAATCTAAATGGGTGCTAGTAAACAGTCCCTCTGGGTGGGGAGATCTCAGGATAGACCCAAAGGTCAGCTCTGGGGGACCTATGAGATAATGGTGCAGCCATTTATTTACTAAGGTATTTAGTAAGCAGTATGAAGGTATTTCAATGTTTTACTATCTGGTCTGATGGAAACAATGTATATGGATTGAGTGTTGGCTCTGGATATAGGGCTGGTGCTCTTTGTTGAGTACTGTGGGTATCTGATTTTCTTTATCATGTCAGTATTTTGCATTAGCTTGGTGGCGGTGATGGTGTTGTTGGGGTTATTGTCATGCTGACTGACTCCACCCTCATTGCTACCTCTAAGTGTGCACAGTCAGCAGTGGGACAGAACCTGGTGCCAATAGCAGACCCTGCTCAACTGACCTCCCAGTGGGCTAATTATACACCTTGGAAGAAGGAGGTAAAACATATCCAGTGTGGCTGACTTTTCCTGCTTGGAGCAGGAACTTAGCTTTTGTCACTTTGTGGCATGAAATACAGTAATTCTGTTTTCTGTGGACTGAAAGTTTGTTTCCCAAGAATTAATATGTTGAAACATAAGCCCCAAGGTGATGATGATATTAGGAGGTGGGGATCTTTAGGAGGCAATTAAGTGATGAGAGTGGAGCCCTCATGAATGAGATTAGTGCCCTTATAAAAGAGACCCCACAAACGCCCTCACCCTTTTCACTCTGAGGACACAGTGAAAAGATGGCTGTCTATGAAGCAGGATATGAGCTCTCACCAGACACCAATCTGTCAGCAGCTTGATCTTGGACTTTATGGCCTCCAGAACTGTGAGAAATATCTGTTGTTTAAAAGCCACCCAGTTGGGAACATTATCTCAGTCCTTTGAGATTTTGCTTCATGGCAAATGTTGACAGTTTGGCTCAAATAAATTCACCAAAATTCTCTATAGGTTTGAATATTTCTTACATAGACATTTACTTGATATAGTGTGGCTGGATCCCAAAGAAGCTTACCCAGGACCACCCCACACACTCGGATCTGGTGCTAGGATCCAGCAAAGGGCCCATTGAAACTCCTGGCTCCCTGTAGAATGAATCAGGTGAACTTGGTGTTGGAAGGGACCTTATCTATCAGGTGCCTAACCGTGAATGGACATTTTCTCCTGTCACTGACATTTGCCTCCATCTACAATGATTAAAGACTTTTCAAGGATGAAAAGTCCAAATATCAGAAAGAGACAGCCATCCTGAGACACTGACAAGGCCTATATATCTACAAATTAATGTTGCTGCTAATATTTATTACAAATAATAATCATACTTGTTCTTTAGGTTTTTCTCAAACCCTATGTATATATCCCAATTGATAACTTTTTGCATTATCAGTAATATTCTTTTAATGGTTTCTCTTTTGAAATGTGGAAAAATGCTATTGTAAAAAGTAAAATTAAAAGAGAAATATTAAGAAAGGAATTTTATCTGTAAACCTCAAAACCTAATTATGAAAGTGTGCTTACCCCCAACCCAACAAAGACTACTAACTATGTTAAGTCTAATAGAAGCCTCAATGGCTATGAAATCATGGCTCGAAATTTACTTATAAAATCCATACTGCCCTCATCCTCTTGGCCTCTGGAATTTTAAATGGTAATTGTAATTTACAACATTATGTTCTTACAGTCTTGGCCTCAACTAAGCGTGCATGTGCGCGCACGCGCGAGCCTGAGTGCATATACACACAGCAAGCTTACAGCTTCCAATTGCACAACTAGCGATAATCAGATTAATAACTGTATCTAAATGTTTCTAATGGAATGTAAATGATCCATAGTAAACAGAAACCTATCTCATGGTCAGATTATAAAAACTGAAAAGGTGTATACTATGCACTTAAACTATAAGTGAATGTTATACTAGATGCAAAATATTAAATAGTGAGATAAGCAGCAAAACCTGGATCATAATAGCTTATAGGTTAGAAGTGATTCAGAGTGTTTTTCTTAATAAAGACCCATAAGACCTGACTCTCTTCCATTTACCTGCCTTTCACTTTGGAGAAAAAATAAATTTGGCCTTGATTTCTATCCAAGGTTAAAGTCTTGCCCTAGCCCTAATAGTCAATTTTTTAGTAAGACAAACACCTACACTGAGACTTCTTAAGAATGAGCATTCCTAGCACATTGGGACCTCCTTATCCAATCAAAAGGTTGGTCATCAATGCATCCTTTGGACTGATTTATGACCAAAAGGGATGAGTACACTGAAAAGGGGCCACATACTAACCTGGTAAGCTCAGGGAAAGCCTGTGTAGTAGCCTTGCAAACTCAGAGACCTAAAAAAAACACAAAGAATCGTCTGAATTTAAAACTTTTTTAAAAAGCAGTTTGTGGCAGGTAGTCATGTCCTAGGCTAGAATCTTCCCTGGTGAAAGTCAATCTTTACTTTAACTGGCCCTGTCCATAGTCTTTTAATCTACGATAAATAACATACCTTTGGAATGTCGTGGTAACTCCTCCTTTTCCAGACCCCGCAGGACACAACCGACGCAGCAGGGGAGAGACCACAAGTCCTTTCTTCGTTATTGTTCTCATATTAATTGTTGACTGTTAATTATCCTGTTCCCACCTCAGTAAAAGAAATTAGTGACTATCATTTTACTTGTCATCCATTCCCACAGGTTTCCCTGCTTTGTTTTCTCCCACATCCCAGGTCTATCACCAGTGGACTTCAGTTAACCCACCTTCTTCTTTTGATTTTAATGTATAAAATAAGGTGCAAATCTGCCATTCTCTGGAGCTTCTCTCAGTGCATTGAGATTTTGCTTCTTGGCAATTGTTGACAATTTGGATCAAATAAACTCACAAAATAAATACATAAATAAATAGCTACCCAGTCTATGGTATTCTTTTATGGCAACCTTAACAGACTACAAGACTTACAGGCACAACTCCTGCCTTCTGCCAAATTGCTCACTCTGCAGTCTTCAAATTAACACCTCTTTAGAACATCGTGTTCAGATTCAACTCATTCTTGGGGTTAGAAGGTGAAGTCTTTCTAACTTATATGGAGGTCTGCTAGGCCGTCTCCCTCATCTTGTGGGCCATGAAACTGAGGTGCTTGGAGCTGAAGTGCCTACCTGAGGCCCACAGTTACTCGTGGCCACATCCAGAACTCTGGTACTTTAGCTGGACCTCTTCTTGTGTTTTCCCTGAGGAGGGTAGCCATGAATGTCAGGCATTGTTCCATCACCAACACTGTAATGGCGATTACCACAGAAGAAACTAGGCCCGTAAGAGCCTTCCTGCTGCAGTCGTAGTCTCTCTGTTCCTGCATCCTCTGTAATTCACTTGTGGATACTGTAAAATGAGTTCTCAAGGATGCATTTAGCCCCACAGAGAATTTGGAGCCATGCACAGTGAGTGCCTTGCATCCCTGTGCATGATATAGCTCCCAGGCCAATTATCTTAAGTTGGTGGGAGGAACCCAAGACCTGAGAGCAGAGTACAGGCTTCTGTGATTCCTGCAGGGTCTCAGACTCGAGTCAGGAGAACCGTGGCCTAAGGCGTATGTGCAGGCTTTCCCATGCACCAGCGTAGTAGGCTGCACACACAGGCAGCACCTACCTTGTGTGTGATACCCACATGCTTATTGAGTGAGTAAATGAATGGATAAGTGAAACAAAAGATGGGGCACTGGCTTTGATTACAATAATCAAGTTCAAATCCTAACTGCCATTCTGAGTTGAGAGACCTTGAGCAAATTATGTAATCTTTTTGATTTTCTGCTTTCCCACATTAAAGTGGGGATAGCAGTAATTATCTTTCAAGCTTGTTGTGAGGTTTTGTTGCAGAAACAATAAGGAATATAAAGTGTGATACATATTATAGGTGCTTATTAAAGGGACACTGACATGGTGTTTTAAGTGAATAGGTATTATGTCTCATTGTGTGATTTCAACTTCATTGAAAAATCTCTTTACTGGATGCCTTGAGGAATACCATTGGAAAACCATTCCCTTGGCTAATGGTATTTTCTCAAGTATAAGAAATTAAGCACTATTAGCCATTTATAGGACAGTGTTGAAGAGTTTATGTTTTATTAGAATGAGCTTAGAAAAAGATATGGGAAAGGAATTTTGAAAACCATAGGGGTTGGATTAGAATTAAGGAATGGTAGTTGATTATGCCAAAGAGGAGATTGGAGGCAGCAAAGTCACCCAAAGACATAGCATTGGTTTATTTGTGCATTCATTCAGCAAACAGCTTTTGAAATCTTACTCTGAGAAATATTGTGAAGGCCTGGTATGTGCTATCTCTGTGGTTCTGATGATCATACTCATTGTGATTCAGTCAGTCCAGGTGGAGGTCCCAGTTGGGAAGAATGTGATTTGTCTTCTTATTGGCAGCATCATTTTTTCAGCCATTCTGTTGCTTAGATGGTTCAGGCGAGGGAGGGACTAGGCCTGCTGCTATCTGTGGAAGGCTCGGCCTTCGCTGGTTTGGGCCTAATTGGGGGCATGGGTGTGGCAGCCTCTGTCTTCTTTCCAGTCCCAGGCTATTCTGATGGCTGTTCTCTCTTGTAGAAATTATTGAATGTCTACCCCACTGGGTGTAACCTTATCCTGGGATTGTAGGAATACGCCATAAGATGCAAGGACCTCCAGAAAGCTTGGTTCATGCTGAAGGTCCTGCGAGCTGGGTGACTTCAGAAGCTCTCCAGGAAGCTGGAGTTTGGTGGTTGCTGTGTGGGCTCCCAGCATGCCTGGGGGTGGAGAAATATCCAGACAGATCCTAACACTGTGGAAAGCTCCTGGGTTTATTGAACACCCTGTAAACAGGCTCCTCTTGATAAGCCCTGTCTGCCCCATAGGCATGAGAGAAACTTGACCTATTACTGATCCTAGAAATTTGAATGGGTTTGTCTGGTCAAAGCCATCTGGAGATGTGCCTTTGTTTATTCCCCCCAGGAAATATTCAGGTAAGACTTTTGAGAATTATGAAACAAAATGCACAGCATTTTTTCTTAAAAAAAAAATTTAACAGATCGAGAGTTAAAAAAAAAAATTTAACAGATCTTCTCCATTCTAGGCATTAAGGAAGTGTTGATTTGAACAAACAAACAAATCCTTCTCTCTCACGCAAAAAATTTGATTCTTGACTTTAAGCACTTTCTGGGGAGAGAGACAAATAAAGATGTAATTACAATTCAGTGTGATAGTGCTGCCATGGGGGGTGGGTATATGATATGGATGCTAAGAAGAGGGGCCCCTGCCAGAATTGGAGCTTAGGGACCATGAGCTGGGCTATTGCCTAAGAAAGTTCTAGAAGTTCTAAGTGAAAAAGAGCTTCCTTTAACCCCGCAGGTATGCTTTAGTGGTTGAGAACCATGAACCAGGTTCTATTCCCACAGGGCACATCACATGCCTGGGTTGTGGACTCGATCCCCAGTGTGGGGTATGCAGGAAGCAGCTCATTGTTGATTCTCTCTCATCATTGATATTTCTTCTCTCTCTCTTCCCTCCCTTTCTCTCTCTAAAATCAATAAAAACATATTTAAAAAATGAAAATCCCAAAATTTTCTCTGAAAGGGGGATAAATTATGTTAAAAAATTTGCCCTCTGAACACTTAGAGAAAATCGGATATGTATCCATATACCCACAAGGTGATGTAGACAGGTGCTAAGTGTTTTGGGGGTTTTCAGGAAAGGAAAACTATTTTTAACAGAGGTAAGAGACACATATCGTACGAGCAGGTAGCTGAGGATTCTCTGCCCTGTAGCGTCTCTAGCGAACTGCTTCTCAATGGCGGTCCTGTAGTCATTAACCAGTGACTGTTAAACTCTTAGGTATGGCTGCTGCTATACCAGCTGGGGCTTCGGTGGCAGATGAGAGATGGAGACCCCTGAATCCTACAGAGATGCTGGCCTCTTTTCCAACCTGTTGGTAGGACTGCCTGCTGCCACCACCCTCCCCACAGTTCTCCAGGGCCCCGTTAAGTCTGGTCTCTTCCCAGGTCTCCCCAGATGTACGCAACCTACTTAGGCTTCCCTGCCTCTGTTCTTCCCATCCTAGACTAGCGCTGTTGAGGGTACTTGTTCCAGGTTTTTCCCTTTGTGACAATTTACCAACCACTGGAAGCTCCCTGAGAGTGGGGGACATTCTCGCAGAGGCGGGTTCCCCCATGTCTCCCACAGCACCTGAGGAATAACAGGTGGTGAGTTTGTCTGGTTCCGTTTTAAGAACCTTGAGTAATGAAATTTTCTCCATGGCCTCTTAGGAAGCTTGCTTTTCTAAATGTTTTCATTACTGATAAGCACTTCAGAATGTCCCACCCACATTTTCTTAGTCTGGATTTCGTCTCTCCAAACTGTCGCCACTTTCCCCTGTGTTGGCTCCCTCACTCTGTGGATTAGCTGGGGTGAATGTTTAATCTGTGGGGGCTTTTCTCTCAGCTGCCCTCAGGGCTGTGCTCAGAGGAAGCAAACTCGTTGTCAGGCTCCAGATGACGTTCTTCCCCTGCAGGGTGGCCACACGGATACAAACCATACCGGTGAGCAGGCAGCCACAGTGGGTCGGGGCCTGCGGCCTCCTGTGAAGCACTACTCTCTTCTGTTATTTTCCTTCTTGAGATTTTTCCCATTCATACAAGATTGCTTGTTGCAGTCTTGAGGTTAACCACCAAAGCAATGTCTGGTTGACTTTTTTCAGTTTTTCTCTCAAAAATCAGGCCTTTAGTGATTTCCTCCCTTTTTTTTCTGGCTGCTAATATATCCAAAACCCAAGTAGGTCCTTGGCTGTGGGTATCACCTGCACTATTTCTCTTCAGGAGATGTGTCATCTGCAGAGCTGGACGAGGGGATTTAGAAATTCCTTGGCATGTCCTGTAGCATTTCCTGATGTTCTCTCCCTTAGAATTTAACAAATTCTTTGTCTCCATGTCCCAGATTATTGACTTTGAGATAAAAGTTTTCCTTGTCTAAACTTCTGAGGGAAAAAATGTGCAGTTTCCCCTTTGCCAGCACCTGCTTTCTGAATGTACTGGCATTTCCGAGAAGGTTGCCAAGGCTGGCGTTAGTAGGAAGGTGTGGATGTAGTTTGAAAAAATATAATAATGGCTACCAGTATTTGAATATATGCTCATTACTAGACACTTGACTGGTTGGCAGGTCATTTATTTTTTATTTTTTATTCCTCACCTGGGGATTGAACCTGCCACCTGCAACCACGGTATGTGCCCTTGACCGGGCATCAAACCAGTGACCCTTTGGTCCGTGGGCCAACACTTTAACCACTGAGCAACTGGCCAGGGCTTGGCAGGTAATTTAATCCATCTGTAACTCTGTGAGGTAGGTACTGCTTGACAGTTGTGGAGTACTGTGAATAGCCCCAGGTCACATAAGGCACAGGACAGCGATTTGAACCTAGATCTGTCTGAAGGAGCTACTGGAAGGCTACGTGCAGCTCACAGCTGTGCCATCTGGTGGAATGGGCTTCTCCAGGTGGTGTCCTGGTAATCTGTGCCCGTGGCCAGGTCCAGAGGTGCCAGCAGGGAGATGAGTGTGCTTGTGTGTTATGACTGTTGTTATTGAGTCTCCGAACTTCACCCGGCCACTCTTCTCTTCAGGCACCTCAGAGGCCTAGCCCTTGCACCTGGAGCTGGGAAGTTGTATGAGGGAGGAGGCTGGGGCTTGCAGCCTATGAGCTGGCTCAGCTCATCAGAAACCCCTGAGCGGAGAGAGAAATGGGTTTAATAACTATTTTGAAGGTCAAGGATATATTTTGTTATTGAGTTGCTATTTCTCTACTGGCAAAATGAATAAAATCATTTTTAAAACCTCAAGAGAACCCTGAGATTTCGAATCAAACTATTTGCAAAACAAACAAAAAGCAACAAAAAACTGGAGTGCTCACCCCAGGGTTCTGGCAAACAGAATGAAGTGTTCTCTGGAACTTAAAATAATACACATCATTTATAGCTTAGGTATCCATTAGCAAAAGGTCATGGAAAATCTGGAAGATATCCAGAAATCCAGACAAAGTCTGGTTTATTTTTTCAAATGGTAAAACATGTACAGGAGAATGATTTCTGTCCCCATCCCTCCTGTACCAGCTGGTGCTGAGCTGGCTACTTGTGGGAGCTGAGCGACCGGGGACAGATGGTCTCTGACCACCTCAGCCGTCTTTACTCAAGCTTTTTGTTGTTGCTCTGCTCACACTAAAATAATTCTTTTCTTGTTACAGTGTCTTATAGGTGTTTTTCAAAAGTTTATTAGATCAGATTTACTTTTTCTCAGAGCTTGTAATTAAAAAAAACATTATTAAGTGTGCAATAAAGGCCTCATTATATATCATGTACCTCAAATAGTTTCTTTATATTTTCATTAATTAGAAAACACCAGGAGATAGCCAATAGAAATATTAAAAATTTTGAACATCTGCTCTGTTAAGAAAGCTATGTCAGCATGATATGCGACATTACTCACTGTTTCTCTTTAGGATATGTTTTGAAATATGCTTCTCTAATGATACCTATGCAAGATGACCTTTTCCTGCTGTCACAGGCAACTTCATGGCATAAGAAGCAGTTAAAACTATATCTTGTATTGAGCTCACATTCAGAGGTATCAGGAGCCAAGCTGTTTAACATTCTAGTTTGAGATTTCAATTTTGCATATGGTTAATTCTGCAGAAAGCCTCTGACACTGCAGTTGAGCTCCAGGCCATTCAGCTGGTTCGTTAAGCTGCTTTCCTCTAGAGTCCAGAGTGACCTTGGGGGTCCTGGAGACCCATACTGTCTGGGGCCGGCTTCCTGGGCATGCAGCTTTTGAAGTGTACAGAGCCCTGTGCTCAGATGTCCCCTGGTGGCATGTAATTCACTTCTCCCTCTGTCTTCAAGTTCTTAATGTTTTTTTGAATAAGAGTCCTCCTCACCCATCCCCCACTGTCACTTTACTGGATTCTGCAAGTTACATAGGTATCTGTAACTTGCTTATAAAACTTTTCTCTCTACTCCTTTCAGTCTAATATTAATGTTACTGAATGATTAACTTAGGGTGAGCAGATAAAATATAGGGTGTCCCAAAAAACATATATACACACTTTAACAGCCGTTAGCTCAATTGATGTTTTTTTTCAGATTTATCCATTGGAATTAATGACGTAAAACAAGTATGCATACATTTTGGGGGGACACCCTGTAGTTTGTTGATTATTAAGGTTTATTGCATATTTGGAAAAGTCTTATATTGTGATATTCTGGGTGGTAAAGGCTACTCAGGTATGGGCATACACTTTTGAGTATATTAAAAAACCGCTGAAGTATATTTTAGTTGATTGATTTTTGTTGTGTTTTGTTAATTTTCACCTGAGGATATTTTTTCCATTGCTTTTCACAGAGGGTGGAAGGAAGGGAGTGAGAGAGAAAGTGAAACAACTGGTTGCTTCCCACACCCACCCTGAATGAGTGCCAGGAGCCAACCTGCAACCCAGGTACGTGCTCTTGACCGGAAATTGAATCCACGACCATGTGTCAATACTCAAACCACTGAGCAAAATGGCCAGGGCTCTTTGGCACCATTTTGCAAAATTTGAGGTGTTTCTAGAATGCTATAGCCTGCAGGTTTTCTCAGTATTACAATGGATCTTACAAGCATGGGTGGTCTGTGGATGGGGGTACAAGGTCCCCAGGCCTGAGCTCTCTACTTCCTACTCACCAATCATGTCTGCATAATGCTGGGCCTCTATTTGTAATTCATAAAATGGATTGCTGTGGGGTTTTGGTGAGATAAGCTTATTATTATTATTATTATTGTTTTGCATAATGTGTGGTATATATATGAAGTTCTCAATAAATGCTAGTTGAAATCACTTCATGCTGGGCCAGTTTTTGCCACTCTGATTCATGGCCAAATGTGATACTTCCAATGTCCAGCTAGATATCCTTTAAAAAATGTGTCATAAAGTGGATGAATCAGTGTTAATCCTTTAGTAGAACTTTTAAAAATGGTGTGTTATTTAGTTGCTGTCCTTGCATAAGAAGATGAAGGCAGGTCAAGTATCCTGGTGACTGATAAATCAAAGTGTAGCCAGGAATAATATTTGCTGTGTCAGATTGGAAAGAGGGAAGAAAACACACACACACACACACACACACACACACACACACACACACAGCAGTGCTATGTCACAGGCCTTAGGGATACAAAAGTGAAAGTTACAGCCACTTCTCTCTTCAATGAACAAATAGAAGGAGTCCTTTGATGCTATTGTCTACAGGCATGGCAGAGCTGGAATAATGAAGGCATTTGCACGTGTTTTCTTCTCTGATGTCACAGTTCCCCGGCCATTTACCCACAGTGTTTTAGGGCTCTGTTTCAAGGAATGATGGGAGAGGGGTGTAAGTGAGAAGAAATAAATGAGTGTTTGGCCTGATAATGGTAAGTGGGGATGGAATGGGATGGGAAGAGAGTGAAGAGGAGGCAGCTCTGGTTTTGAAACCAGTGGAATCTTTTCCCTGAGGCTTGTCTCCAGCAGCCCACGTATGTGTGATACTGTTTCAGCTTCCAGTTAAGCAAATACATGATTTCAAGTATGAGATAAAGATTGGGAAGGTTGCAAGGTTTCAGTCACACTTGTAGCCTATTTTATGTAATAACTCTTGAGTTTGACAATAGAAAGTAAGCCTCCAATTCCTTTTATGATGGCTGTCTGCCTTTCATGTGATTGCTGCCCCTATAAAATGGGCAATTGATTTTTATCACGGTGCCCTCAAATCAACATATTTTTAAAGAGCACTTGCTGGCTAATTTAAGACTCACATATTCAGTAATGATATAGTGGCTAGCTAGGTGGTCATTTATCCATCTCTTTTGGTTTAAAATGAATGGTTTGAGGTTCTGATGAAAACAAAAGCATATACTGTGTGAAGTAGCTAATGTATTTTATGAATTTCTTTCATTTTGATTTAGTTGAAAGCCTTCCTTTTTCTTTTAGACTTGAAGAAATAAAAAGGAGATGGGAATAAAAAGAACCAGCTGTACCTTCAAAACAACTAAAAGAAAGTCAGTTTTGTACATACAATGAGCACTAACAATGGACCAGGCACCTTATAAAGCTGTATAATTAAAGTGACCCCTTTCCTCGTGTGCTCACAGATTGGCCTGGGTGAACATGATGGGAAATTTGAATCCCACCAAGAGAAAAAGGAAGGAGGAAGAACTAAAAAACACAGCATTTTTTATTGTGAAACTAGGGGCTTGGAGCATGAAATTTGTGCACTGGGAGTGGGGGGTCCCTCAGCCCAACCTGCCCCTCTCACATATTGGGAGCCCTCAGGGGATGTCCTACTGTTGGTTTAGGCCTACTCTTCATGGGGAGTGGGCCTAAGCCACAGTCTGGCCTCCCTTTGTGGGAGGCGACCAGGCTGATCAGGGGAAGGCACCAACCCCACCATCCTGCTGCTGCAGCCACTGCCAGTCACCACAGCCACCAACATGTTTTCATCAACATGGACTCCAGTCCCTTCACCATGAAAAAATGACAACTATCTTTAGGCATTTTCAAGATGTGTCTGTCATAGGATATGACATTTCTTTATTATGTTTTTTATCTTCACCTGAGGATATGTTTCCAATAACTTTTAGAGAATGTGGAAGAGAAAGGAAAAGACAGAAACACCAAAGTGAGAGGAACACTTTGGTTAACTCCTGCATGAGCCCTGACCTGGGGCCCCGGCCAGGGAGGAGCCTGAAACCTAGGTACATGCCCTTGATCAGAATTGAACCCAGGCCTTGCAGTCAGCAGGCCGAGGCTCTATCCACTGAGCCAAACCAGCTAGAGCAGGATATGACATTTCTTAACCCCTCTAGCAGCGGACCTTCATTTTTTTGTCCAGGAGTGTGGTGGAAAAACCCTAGATCACCTTTTTGGATTCTTATTCCCAAGTTACTAAGAATATTACCAGTGGCATACAGGGAGCTTAGCCAATGAGCAGTCAGAAAAGGTGTTTCCTCTGTAGTTCACATCAATCACTGGCTACCCTTCTAAGGAAAGCATGTAAACAATAACTATATATGCTCCTGTTTGAAATTTATTAATAAAACCGTGTTTTAGACTGTGTACAAGTCACTCATTGTACAGTCTGCTCAATCTCCTGCATATTTGATGTCTACAATATTGTGTAATTATAATGCATGTAAGATCCTTATGGTATGCATCACAATCATTTTTACCTGATTGTAAGCTACAGGTGGATGAACCTGACACCCCTTTTGGGAACTTACAGAGGATCTTGCACATGCAGTTCTGGGAAATGAAATGGAAGCTGTAACTATCAGTCTACCATAGTACAGAGACAAAAAATAGTAGGATTGTTTAAAAAGAGTTTCAAGCAAAAGTTTGAAAACAAGAATTAGAATGGACCAGATTCATCTATTTTCCAAACAGTTTACTTAGGAAATACTATTAGTAGTAATAAAAGCACCTACTATGTTCCAGACACTTTATGAATCATATGACATGCAATCTTCACAACATTCTTGTGATATAGAAGCTTTTTTAATCCTTATCTATTTATTTATTTTTAAACAGTTGGCACAGAGAGGATAAGTAACTAGACCAAGGTTGCACAGCTAGAAATGGAAAGATCTGGGATTTGAAGGCAGATTTTTAAAAGTCCAGATGGTTTTTCCTTTCGCTCTTTATGTGTATCCCAGCTAACCAACATGTTGCTCTAATATAATTTGTTTAGGGGTCAAACTGGATAATTCAGGTTTCAGGGTGTAGGTTTTGAGCTGAAATGTGTGATATGACTAAATTAGGTAACTGCCAAATCCCTCTTTGTTCTCGGATTTACAGATTTAAATACAATTAGATCTTGCCAATTTTAAAAAAATGGCACTGTAAAGAGCCTTAGAGTTAATTTGGGTAAGCAGTGGAATTAAAGCACAGGGAACAGCCAAGCAGGAAAATCAACACAGCATTTCAGAACATGCTCAGAATAAAGTCTTCCTTTCACCAGTGAATTGAGAGCCTGAATTCAGTGAACTCAGGGAAATGTCAAATTGACTTTAACTTCATGCCCACTGTTCAGGCTTTCTATGAGCAGGTGTTTATTTTACCAGACACAGGCATTCGATTTCCTTAAATCTGTTCGTTTCAGGTCTTCTTGAATTTCAGAATTACTTGAGATTTCCTTTAACCTGTCACTGTTCCCTTTATACCTATTACAAGTACAAAGAATGCTGAGATTCTGTTAGAGAAATAAATATTGTGGGAGTTGCACATTGGGAAGTGGACATATTTAGAATTTGTCATGAGTTGGTATAACATTGATACAACCTTTTAAACCATCCCACAACAAATTTAATAGTTCTATTCCCAAAGCTAATCTAACATCATACTTCATAGTGAAAAAAATGAATACTTTCCCTTGAAATCAGGAACAAGACGAAAATGTCTACTTGTGTCACTTCTATTCAACATGATACTAGAGGCTTTAGCCAAGACAATTAGGCAAGAAAAAGAAATAAAAGGCATCCAGATTGTAAAGAAAAAAGTAAAACTGTCCCCATTTGCAGATGACTTGATTTTGTAGAGAGAAAACCCTAAGTAAGCCACTACAAATCTATCCATAAGAGCTAATATATGAATTCATCAAGGCTGTAGGATAGAATATCAATATAAAGCATTAATTGTGTATCTAAAAACTTTTGTGCTTCAAAGAATGCCAGCAAAACAGTGAAAAGACATGTCACAGGATGGGAAAATTTTTCTGCAAGTCTGATAAGGGACTTGTGTCAAATTAAAATGCTTACAACTCAATAATTAAAAGACAATCCAATTAAAAATGGGCAAGGGATCCGAATAGACATTTCTCCAAAGGAGCTATACAAATGTAAGCACATAAGAAGTTCCTCCACATCATTAGGCTTCATAGTAATGCAAGTCAAAACCACAGTGAGATATTACTTCATGCTTATTAAATTAACTTATTAAATTCATTAACTGGTGAATTGTTAAACAAAATAATAGTGTATCCATACAAAAGGATAGCATTTGGCCATAAAAAGGAACAAAGTCCTGATATATGGTGCAGCATAATGGAACCTTGAAAACAGTAGTCCGCATGAAAGAAGCCAGTCACACAAAACTATATATAATCTGATTCTGTTTATGTCAGAGGTCTAAGGAAACAAATTTATAGAGACAGAAAGCAGATTAGTGGTTTCTGAGGACTAAAGGGGAGAGGACTTGAGGGGAAATACCCAATCAAATGACCTCTAAAGGATATGGAGTATTTTCTAGGATGATGAAAATACTCTAAAATTGATTGTGATGATGATTGTACAATTCTATGAATATACTAAAACCATTAAATTGTACATTGGAAATAGATTAATTGTATCTCAATAAAGATTTTATGAAAAAAATTATCTATGCACTATGATTTTTCTATAGCAATTGACAGTTGGAAACAACTCATTTAATAATACAAACCTCAAAGGGAAGGTAGGGGAAAGTGGAGGTAAGGAGGAGAGACTTGTATGCATGCATATAAGCCTAACCAATAGACACAGACACCAGGGGGGTGAGGGCATAAGTGGGGGGAGGGTGGGATGGGATGGGCAAAGTGGGGACAAAAACACATATGTAATACCTTAATAAAGAAAAAAATAATACAAAATTGATAAAATAAACTATGGCATAACAATAGAATATGACACTATAGACTTGAATGCACAATGAAGGATATTATTTAAGGTTATGGGAACATTTAATATACTGTTTAATGTGAAAATAAGTTACCAAATAACATGATCTAAATTTTGTGGAAGAACATTTGTAATTTTAGGCATAGAGAGAGGACTGGAAGTATGTACATCAGAGTGCTAGTAGTCATATCTAAGTACTAAAATGACAGATAACTTTAATTTTCTCCTTCTTGCCTTGCTGTGTTTCTTAGATTTTCTAGGCTAATTATGGATTCATAATCAGAAAAAAAATTTTATGTACAATTTACATATAACATACTATACTGGCTTAATACTTTAATAAAATAATAAGGAACTAGAAATGATCTTACCTTCACATATTTCATTTTCCAATTACTAGTATTCTCAGAATAAAAACATATACAAACACACATACACTATATAAATAGCTAATTTCCATTGAGAGCTTGAAATAAATATGTAGACATTGTAAGCTCTTACTAAACGTTATATGTATATTTCTTATGTCATAATAATTGCTCAATGAATGCTAGCTCTGTCTATTGGACTGTAAGTTCTAAAATATTTTATTTATTTTAAGAAATAAAACCATCTTTCTTTCATCCCTGCCTTTCTCCTTTGCTTTCATGAATGAGCGAGGAAGTGGAGCCTCTGGTGGGGGAGAGGAAGCTGCAGCGATTTCATTCCTGAGCTTTCCCTCCTGTCTAGAGGCACCTGCCACCTAGCAGCTCCCTTGTGGTTGGTGCTCTGTGTCCCGCTGGTGGCAGTTCCTGGAGCAGCATTCCTAGGAGATTTCCACTCTGCAGTGATGTCTGTGCAAGTGGCTCCTTCTCTGATACTTTGGGAGACTTGGGGCACTGGATTGTTTTGCCTCTGGGAGGAGGAGACTTCGAAGCCCTTGTACAATTTTACTTGAGTCATCCTGGACCCTTACAAGTTTTCTCACGTTCAGGTTTTCCTCCAGTCTCCAGCGTCTAGATTCTCTGCCCGAAAATAAATGATGTCAAGTAAAGCTGGTTAACAGCAGGAAAGAAGAAAGCCCTGAAATAATCTGGTGTGCCTTTTTCCAGGAAATGTTTTGTCATGTCTCAGTGTTGTGTCCCTGTTGTGTGCTGCTTAGAGGCATGGGAAGAGTTAACGGTGTGCTAATTGCAGAGGTTTAAATGCATCTCATCCATTGTGCCTCTTAAATTAATAAATTGTGAAAAATGTGCACTTGTGGGGCTTCTGAGGGCTCACAAGCAACTCTGTGATTGCTTAGGACTACAGGTTCTAACAGTGTTTCAGAAAAACTATACCAATGGGGACATTTGTCATGAAAAGAAACACATCACACCCCGAGAAGTCATGAGCTGTGGCATGAGCTGAGTATGTGACCATGCTCCCGAGTCACATTAGAGTTCTGCTCAGAAACTTACGGTGTTGGAGGAGTCCTGGCCAGTGTGGCTCAGCTGGTTAGGTGTTCTCCTGTGCACTGAAGGTTTGCTGGTTCGATTCCAGTTGGGGCTAATGCCCATGTGGTGGGCTCAATCCCTGCTGGGGAGTGTGCAAGAGGTGGCCCATCACTGTTTTCTCTCACATCGAAGTTTCTCTCCTTCTTCCTCTCTCTCTAAAAATCAATAACATAAATGTATATATGAATATGAATATGAATATGGGCTCCGTGGGAAGAAAATGCTTTGTGAGCCTTAGATCAATTTCAATTCTGAGGAACATTTTCATTAAGTCTGCATGACTTACATCCCAGAAAGTAGCGGGAGACACTACCATACTTCATGGAAGGTGCTTCAGACCATGGGACTGGAAGAGAGGGCAAGATCACTTGGTTAGAGAAGAGGCTGATTATTCAGTGTATCAGCTCCATTGTGAAGAACTGTGTCACACAGTGTATGGGGGTGAGGTGACTTGAGGGGTTTGGGTGGGGTTGTTGGCTGTCACCGGTGTGTGTATGTCATGCATCTGTATTTTCTATGCTGTTCAAGCCCTGGGTGTGAGCTTAAATCTAGCACTGTGTTCTGCCTAAGGCCCTTGGAACACACTCTTTGGGATATCAAGGTCTATGGAAGTGTCCTGACCCTGCTTCCCTTGGAGGTGTGTGGCCAGGCCTCACAGAGAGATGCTGACCACAAGAGCCAGACTCGGCCTCCCACGGCGCACCACTCGCATGCTGGCCTGCAGTAGCCGAGTGGCTTTATCCAGGCCCAAGTGGGAACGTGACCCAATTATTGTGCCTCCCAGCACAGTGGCACAATAACCAGACCATCCTTCCTCCTCTCTTCACAGAAAGATAATTCTGCTGAGCCTTTCAGAGCTGGAAGGCCAGTTTTAGTAACATGCCTTTCCTGGCTGGCTATCGTCCAGTTATTCACAGTGAATGTGAATGGCTATGAGTTTGAAGTTTTACTTAGGAGGAAACCATCCTCCTTGATCCTGGTGTCTCTGTCAACTATTACCTGCCCAAAGCTCTCTCCTTCTTTGGGGAGAGGCTGACAACATAGTCACAAAGTCTGTGACTTGGACTGCCACCTGAGGTCTTCTGATGTCTTTGATGCCATCCATGTGGATTGAGGTCAAAGGAGGGGGGTGAAATCAGGGTACCCACTTGGATTAGATCTGCAGGAGCCCAGCCAGAAGGCTACTCTTCTTGTAGGTCATTTTAGGGCTGACTATGTCATGCACCACACCACGGTGCAAGGTGACTTTAACTCTGAGAGGTGACATCTCAGCCTTTTGACCATTAGGGATATAGGAGGAAGATTTAACTTCTGTTTTAAGTCACTCTTCTGCCTGGATTCTTGTTATTCTTAATACAAAATCAATTACTTTAAAGCCTATTTGGGACCTTGGGGACAAGTTCTATGTAAACTTTCTCCTGGTTAAATCGGAATCTCTATGTAAATGAACTTTTCAGAGGATTGTCTGTGGGAATTCCTAAAGTAGTCTTAGGTTTGATATCTTGCATAAAGAAAACACCAAGAAATCAATCTTAGGAGTTTATCTTCTATTCAGGGTTTGCACGTGAAGGAAATTTTACCCCAGCTGGGATCACTGGTTGCTTTGCACATTCTTAATTCTTTTGCCAATTTTCCAGATGCCTTTGGAAATTCATGCTGACCATTTTTTTTCTTTTTCATTCCATTTTGAGTACTGAACATTTTCCTGTCATTAGCTAAACTGGCATGAATAAAATATTCCTTTTCAGGATGATGATTTTCAAGTGTTTTTTAAAAGGCAAACAAAACACCCAGTTGGTTAAATTTATGAGGCCTGTCAAAATGTTCTTACAGTACCAATGGGTGATTTGGGGAATAGGAACCTGCCTTTCTATAGGCCACGTAGTGGCAATCACAGTGATTTCTGTTAGTAGGATGCATGAAGGAATGAATAGAAAATAAATAAATTTGAATGGTTAGAATTAAATAATTCAAGACTCAAAATAGAATTTTCCCTTTCAACCATCTGGCTATCTATACTAAATTTATGGGTGAGTTACTGTCATTAATAATAATATAGGTTAAAAAGGGGAATGATTAAAGAGAATATAAAGACTTAGTATGAAATATTTCATTTATCTATTCATACATTTATTACATTTTCTTTGAGCTTTTATTAAATGTAAGATCTTGTGCTAGGTCCTTCGAAAAGAGAGAGAGACAAAAATCCTACATTAAAAAAAACTGGCAGTATTAGTAGGAAGGAAACTTATCAGCTTAAATAACTATATTAAAATTTGAGAAGTAATAAATTATACAAAAGTGGGAAGGTGAAGAAAAATGAAACCAAGCATTTTACATATATTATCCCCATTTATCCTCATAAACTCAGTGAGATAGATAGGTTCAGATATTTTAATTTTCTCACCTGGGCATTCAGCTAGTGAATGGCAGAGTTGGGATTCAAATCAGGCTCTGAAAAGACACTTCTCTGACTTCCCTAAGTGAAGATAAATGCTACAATAGTTCAGAAATGGAGACATTAATTCTACCTGCGAGAGCCCATGATGGAAGATTAGAATATGAGCCAAACTTGGAAGCATGGGGGAGGGGGATGTCCATATGTGTAAGTGGGAACACAGATCAGATGGACATGCTTTGCCAGAAGCACCCCCCATGGGAGATTGTAGGGTTGAAATAAAGGTTGGGAAATGGGTCAGTTAGCTGGGCCTGGAGGCCACCTGAAGAACCAGCAAGGTTAGAAAGGGAGGTAAGTGGTCAGATCATGATGAGTTTGAGTTCTAGGTTAAAATGCTTATAACTTTAGCTGTTGATACAAGCTATTAAAATATCCAGGTGATAAAGCTATTAGAATATAATATAGAACATTAGAAACTGATCTCAATCTCTGGGGCCGGGGAGTGGAGTGGGCATGGCCTGCAGAGAGCTGGAAGGCAGGTACAGTCCTATCAGTGAAAGGGGCCTGAACTAGTGTGGCAAGGGGAGCCCAGGAGAGGAGCAGGTGTGAGATCTGTAGGACAGGTGAGGCCTTGTTGGGGCCTAGGGTGGTTCACCAGGAGCTGGGAGAAGCAAGGCTGGGCAATTTCATTGCCCCAGGTGAGCTTCCCTTTGCAGCATGGTGCCTTCTGATTGGAAGAGGGTGTAATTAATTGATGGTAAATGGAACACATATCCTTTTACTAAAACATAGAGTGCTTTGGATCAGATTTTGCTCAAAGTGCTTTGTAAGTACTCACTCATTTGCTCTTTGTGACAACTCTAGAAGGCAGACTATTATTATCCCATCTTTACAGATTAGAAAATGAAGGTCTGCTCTAGGATTTGTACAACCATTAAGCCTAACTCTCACTTTGATGTTAATAATACAATTTAAATTTAAATTTTAGGGTATTCCCCCAAATTCTGATTCTCTTCCCTTCTTCAAATAAAATGACTATAGTGTCCACCGGATACATAATGCACATAGTGGAAATATCTAGATTGAGATTCTTCATGGAGGTTTTATTCAAAATTGGATTGAAATTTCTGGGGCAGGAGAATGAAGAGATATTGGTGTGAGAAGGACCAATGAGATTGCCTGCCCACTGAATTTAGTCCAGCCTCCTCAGAGTGTACCTGGGAGAGAGATGCCCACAGAGCAGGTGGCTTACAAGGGCCATCAGCATAGGACTGGAGCTAGGGCTCCTGACAATGAGTGCAGTGAGGAATGTTCAATTATGTTGGGGGAAAACTTACTGAAGAATACTTTTTTTTTTTTTTAAGTATTTTATGGCTCATGTCCAGGGCTTCTTCAACTGGATTCCTGCGTGGACTTCTGTTGGGGAGGGGATGATGGAGGTCAGTGCTGGAGCCCTGGGGATCTGTGTGTCCTGGGAGAGGGACCCCTCCTCCTCCTTACACTGTTGCTGTCCTTCTTCTTTACTTTGCATCATCTTCCTCCTTTCCTGTTGTGGGATTAAGAACTTTGGGAACTGTTTCGAAAACTATTATTTTTCTGGTGAGTGCTGTGGAGGATTTTTCAACAAGAGCATGTGTCCAGTGAGAATGTATTCAAATTCTGGGTCCCCAACCAGAATTTCCTTAACCGTCTCCTACTTAATCTCCTTTTTGCTATCTTTGGGAAACCAGCAGCCCTCCATCAGAGAAAACCCTTTCTCAGAGGCCTTCTGTGGAGAAAAGGCAATGCAGACAGGGCTTTCTCTCTTTTTCTTGTTTGTTATTATCTGTACTTCTGCCTGAGCTGAGCAGATCCTTCAAATTGTCTTAAACTCTTAAAAAATGCTAGAGTTCAGAGCAACAATTGTGTTCCTTGTTTCCTTTGTTGGTTCCTCCGGGCCAAGCCCACCTTTTCCTCCTGTAGCCATTGCTGGCGGGCCCAGGAGCTAAAAGGCACACAGGTGCCCTGCTGCACTGCCCACTGCGTGCTGCAGGCTGTTCCTGAGGGTTAGGTTTTTAACTCAGGATTGAATTACTGGCCTAGGAAGAAGCAGTTGTACATATCAACTCTGCATTTGGCCCACAGCTGTGTTTTTATGATCTTAAGACAATTTCTGTTTCCTCTCAGCCATGCCCCATCGACTGGTCCCCTTCATCTGCTGCCGTTGGTAATCTCAGTTTTAATTAATCTTTCAAAGAAACAGATTAAGATGATTGCCTTCAAGCTGAATTTTGCTGTGCATACCTTTCAGCTGCCTCCCAGAAGTGATTAAAAGAAGAATTTTTATAGGAGCTTTTATGCCCAGTTAAGATTATTTTTGGGTCTTGTCTCAATGGCTTATTTTCATCATGTGCCTGTTTTTAACAGAAGCACTGAAAATGGGGAGCGGGACTGGTTTCGTGTCCCTGTGGGAGTTCTTTGCTTCTGGACATCCTGCTGTGATCTTTGCTCCCATCTGCCAAGTGGGCCCATCTCCCAAGGAGCCTTCCCAGGGTAGCCACGCCAAGCCACCAACACTGAAGTCATAGCTTGTCTTAGTTATTCAGGATGCTTCTGGTCCTGTCTTCTCTTCAGCCCCAAGCTTTCACCAATAAAACCATCTATTCCTGATCCACCGAGACCCTGTGGCCACTGCACCCAAGATTTAACTCTATCACTGAATTGAACAGATAATATTGTAAAAGGTTGTCTATTGGTCGGGGACCCCCCTGGGCTGTCCTGATTGAGGGCAGGTGATGTGTCTCCATTATTTCTGTGTCTCCAGGGCCCAGGGTAATGCCTGGCACACCAGGGTTCTCCTTACAATGTATGGAAAGGTTGACAGAGAATGGTAAGTACTGCTCAGAGCCAAGGCAGAAAAAATGTTGGCTGGTTCGTGTATTTTCTTTGGCCTGCATGCTGTTTAAAAAAATTCTGAACCAACATATCAGAGAAAGGTAAATTGTACATAGAGAATCCAGGTTTCCAGCTTCTCTTGTAAAACGTTAAGACCCTGACTATGTTGGAACGGAGGGTGGGTTTCCTTTCGAGGGGCCTGCACTCTGCCTTTGACTATCTGATCCCTAAAATAATTTTGTTAAGCCCTCTGCTCCTCACATACTTTGAGTTGATAGCTCAAATTTCTTACCATAATTTAAGTGTTGCAAAGTATGTGATTCACAGCTTATTGTAAATATTGACATTTAAATAAAGCTGCTACATCATTCTTTTAAATATAACTAGTGGAATCTAAATACCACAGAGATCTGATTGATACTCACTTGGGTAGACTTTTATTTTTATTAGTTACACGAATGTTTTTTATGTGCAGCTTCACTTGAAGGTAAACCAAGTTTTGTTAGTTAGATGTCAACAGTAAAGGGCCAGAAAGCAGAGGGTTTTTGGGAAGGACTGGCCTCCAGACTTCAATAACTTCTCTTTATACCTCTTTTCTGTCACGTATGTGACTTGAACTTGATTAATGTAACTTCCCAGTATGGCAACATGATTCTTAATTTAACAGTGGATTTCGTGATCACTTCTCCTAATATTGAAAGTACCTTATAAGTAACATCTGCAAAACAGCAAGTGTTTAAAAATTTTATTTATATATTCATTTCTTACCTGAGGATATGCTTTATTGATTTTAGAGAGAGCAAGGAAGAGAGGGAGAGAGAATTATCAATCTGTTGCCTCCCATATATGCCCTGACCAGGGATCAAACCTGCAACCTGGGTATGTGCTGTGACTAGGAGTATGACCTTTCAGAGTATGGGATGATGCTTCAATCCAACTGGCCACACCGGCCAGGGCGCAAGTGTTTTTAAGCAGTCACACTAATCAGCTAAAAAGATGTGGATGCACTTAGGGAGTGATGCCAAGGAGTCCATCTCTTTACATAGATTAATGTAACCTGGGGCAGCATGGGCCATCCATGGGTAAGAAAGACTACCCTGAACTAAGTTACAGTTGTAGGTGACCACAGGTCACCTTGGGGAGAGTAGGCGTAGACAACTGCATGTCGGCTATAAAGACACGTGGTAATTAGATTCTCTAGTAATATCGCCTCCTCTGTGGTTCTCAGGGAACGTGGCCAGGAGCTCTCAAGGACATTGCAAGCTGCTGTAGTCCATGTGGGGGCCTCCTGAGAGCCCCACCACATCCCACCTTCCAGAAGCTCCACGAATGGGCAGGCAGGTTCACTGGGTGCCCAGCCACTCTTCGGGAATAGACCCGGCTTTAACCTTGGAATTTCTATCTCATTCTCCTTTTTCACTGAATTTGTATTCTGTTCCCATAGAATGTTATTCTAGGGCAGTGGTCGGCAAACTCATTAGTCCACAGAGTCAAATATCAATAGTACAATGATGGAAATTTCTTTTGAGAGCCAAATTTTTAAACGTAAACTTCTTCTAATGCCACTTCTTCAAAATAGACTCGCTCAGGCCATGGTATTTTCTGGAAGAGCTACACTCAAGGAGACAAAGACTCGCATGTGGCTTGTGAGCCCCAGTTTGCTGACCACTGTCCTAGGGTATTTGTCCTTGCAAAAAATATGTCTATACATTTAAGTTAAATTTCATGTGGCTTTAAGGGTCTAAATATAAAAAAGCCCCTGCATTTACTTATGATTGGTTACCATTATACATTTTAACAAAACATAAATATAGTACAAAGTTTGCTAAATATATTAAAGAGAGAATGTAAAAGTTATTTGGAAATACATCTATTGGCCCTGACTGGGTAGCTCAGTTGGTTAGAGCATTGTCCAGACACACCAAGGTTGTAGGTTTGATCCCTGGTCAGGACATATCAGGAAGCAACCAATGAATGCATTATTAAATGAATGACCAATTGATGTTTCTCTCTCTTTCTTCCCTTTCTCTCTCTCCCCTTTTCTCTCTCTCTAAAATAAAGCAATCAATAAAAAGATATATCTAATGAAATATATGAACTCTGTTGTTTTGCAATTTTTTTCTGTGTCCATGGATGGGTAAGAAGGTTCATACCTGTTTTTGTGTTTTAATAGATGGAAACTCAAATAAACTCTATATAATTAACATAGATGGGACTAGTAGTTATGTTATAGTGGTCCCACATTTCTTTGAACTTTTTCTCACTGATATGCCCAGTTGTTTATCCAGCCTGCATCCATAGTTAGTTTCTTTCTTTCAGCAGATAGTTCTTGGGTGGAGGGAGCTTGCTACTTGGGTGGTCTTTTGCAACTGCACAATCATACATATGTCTTGTTGAGGCTCAGTAACAAGAGGGAGTCCAACTGAGCTATCCTGTTCAGGGCATTTATTGCGTCTGAAGGAGTAATATTCTAATGATGGGAAGTGCCTTTACTATTTAAACTTAACTGTGAGCTTCTTGCTGCAAAATCAAATCCTGAGAGTCAGAGGAAGGGCTGAGTAAGGTGAGCAATGTTCAAGTTTCTCCTTTATCATTGGTTACAGTTTCTGTCACCACAGAAACGAAGTCTAGAGTTTGGAAATTGCATCAACCTCCCAATTTACATTCAGCACCATCATTTGTTCTCTTTTTTCATATGGCTTAAACTACATGTGACCCTGAACAGCACAGGTTTGAACTGCGTGGGTGTGCTTATGCACAGACTTTTTAAATACTATAAATGCATTTCTCTTTGAAATTTTCTTAATCAAATTGGTTAGTTTACTTTATTGTAAGAATACAGTGTATAATACATATAACACAAAAATATGTGTTAATCAACTGTACATTTTTGGGGAGTCAAAAGTTGCAAGTGGATTTTCAAATTCATGGGAGATTCAACACTCCTAACCCCCATGTTGTTCAAGAGTCAACTGTATTTTTAAATTTTATTTATTTATTGTGTGTGTGTGTTTTTAATCCTCACCTGAGGAATTTTTCTATTGATTTTTTTAGAGAGAGTGGAAAGAGGGGGAGAGACACAGAGAGAGAAACAACGATGGGGATGTGGAGGGACACATCAATTGCTTGTTTCCCGCAGTGCTCCATACAGGGCTGGGATTGAGCCTGCAACTGAGGGAAGTCCGTGCCCTTGATTGGAATCAAACCTGAGACCCTTCAGTCTCAGGGCTGGCACTACCCACTGAGCAAAACTGTATAGGGTGAAACTGTATTTTTTTAAAATAGCCACTAGTCCCACAAACACTAACCCCTAGTAAATGGTACGTACAATGTGATTGTAAGGTTGGGAAATTCTTATTCCGAGGCACAGAGGCATTTTGTGATGTGACTTGGTCCTTCTGGAGTTGCCACTTGAGTGAGGACTTCGCATTTTAGTGAGCGGCACTCACAACCTCTGCTCAGACTATGGCATAGGCATTCAGGAAAGAAGTGCTTCTTACTTAATCCTCTTCCTCTTCTGGTACAAACCGGGTCTGAGAATGCCTTGCCTTTCTTCACCTTGCCCTTTATAGAATGTTTTATAAGCTCAAATCAGATCCCAAGGCAGTGGTTTTCTTCCTTCACAGGTATGTGTTTTTTTTTTTACTCATATTTAACTAGTAGACATTATGGAGCCCCTACTCGAGTGGATACAAAGATATGCTGGGTGGTTAGAGTACAAAGACAGTCTGCACCAGCCCTGGGGGAAGGGGCCCGCTTTCTGATGGAGAGAAAGACCCATGTCTCAGTGTGGAGAGGCTGGCAGAGAAGTCCCTAAACTGAGCCTCAGAAGAGTGTGCTCACAGGGCTCCAGTTTGCAGGAGCATTAGGGAGGTTTCACAGAGGAGTAGTGCAGGGCCTGCGGCCTGAGGAATGGGTAGGAATTTGCCCAGGTCAGGGAGACATGGGCAAATTCCTGAAGGTGGGGGAGTTGAAGGGGAAACATAATTAGCCTTTTTATACAATTGAAATACCACTTTGGAGGTATAGTTGGGAAGTTCAAGGCAGGTGTCAGGGAGATGAATTAAGTTACCCTTGGATGGTGGAAGGAGGGGTTAGGGGAGGAGAAGAATGGCCAACAGGCAGGGACCATGGAGAAATGGACAGACAGAAGATATGTTGAGGTAGTTAAGTAATTCTTGGGATCATTTTGGATTTGGGAGTGCTGAAGATAGAAGAGCTAAGAGGTGACATGCTTGGGCAACTGGGTGAAAGATGATGCACTGTACTGAGAATACACAGGGGCAGGTATGTGGGAGAAGAGTAATGAGTTCTGTATGTACAAATTGCATGGAACTGTGTGACCTCAGAATGGAGATATCCGGTTCATAGGTGAATAGCTTCATCATTAGAGCACAAATACAGCTCCAGATGTATATCCAAGAAGCAAGGTCTTGTGTGCTTGTTTTTGCCTATATTATGTGCTTGAGTATTTTATGTTGGTCTGTTGGTTGACAGAAAAAGAACATGGAGAGGATGTTTGAAAGTAACTGGGAGGAAAGTAAAATCTCGAATGATATGGTCTAAAGACCAACATGACCACCAGATGCAAGGAAAGGCTGTGGGCTGGTTTCAAAAGTGACTTATGACAAGTTGTCAACGGCTGGCCATCCTATGTTCATGCCTGCCCTGTGGAACTGCTCAGTGGCTAAGGACACTGGTTCTGGTTTGAGGTGGATCTAGGCCATCCCTTCACTGGTGAGTTTCTGCTCTGTGCCTAACCATCTTTCCTGTATCATCGTGATAACAAAACTCACTTTATTTGTGAAGATTAAATGAGATAATTGATGGTGTTTCTTAGCCTAGTTCCTGGCATAGCGAACACACACACACACACACACACACACACACACACAGTACAGTTTCTCAAAATAATTACATGCACAGATCTTATGTAATGATTCTAAAATCACATCCAAATGTAAAGCTGGGATTCAGGATTAGTTTACTAAGAGAGGTATTTTTTTTTTCATAGGAAAGGATGCATTATAGAATTCCTATAGAAACCTTCCTGTTGGTGGATTTAAAAATATTCAATTTATAGAAATCCATATAGTTTAAAATTATAGTGTTATTAATAATCTAAATTATAATAAACTACATTAAATAATGCATTGAACCTTTAACATTTTTTTCACCCTTTGTCACCTGAAATACTTCTCTATCACAGCCTCGCAGTGCTGACTTCCTGGCCCTGGCTTCACTGGTGAGAGCACTGAAGCTAGGGAGCTCCAGGGATGTCACTCAGCTAATGGCACTGGGGCCAGGTGAAACCTTTAAGTTGCTTTTTGAAAGAAAACGATCAAAGAAAAAAGTGAGCATCTAGTTAACTGAGCTTTTAGAAGTGCAAGAACTTGAAGAATAAACTGCCAATTGAGCAAATCCAGACCTTTCCTTAATATCTTCAGGTAATATATAGTTGCATCTAATTATTTTTAGAAATATGGTATCCCTTATAAAGTAAATATGCTCTGAATTAGTTGAAAAGATAGAAATAAGTGTAGGGAAGCTAAGAGAGAAAGCTATTCATTATTGTTAATTATGTATTAGGGCCTCACTAAGAATGGATTCCTCTTGGTATGAACAACTTCCTGTGAAACTTAAAATCATAGAATTGGAGAGAAGAAGGGATCCTAAAGATCAATTTGTAACTACAAAGAAACTGTACTTTAGAAGCCCCAATTAATTTGCTTTATAATTTTATTAATAAAGGACAGACCTAGCTGCCAACAAGGGCTTCCCCTCCCTGTGCTCTCACCATGGCCACTGCACACTGATTGACATAGTTCTGATTTAAAACAAATGTGTTTTAGCCTGTGCTGTCATATCGTGGGTAAATGTGTGGTTTCTGTTGGGCCTTTTAAATACTAAATATGGGCCTGGTGCTCCCCTTGGGGGACAATCACAGCTGTTTCCAGTTCAGCCAGCTCATTTTGCAGATCTCAAGAGTTTAAGTTCCTTGCCCATAGTCATAGGGACTTTTTATTTTTATATATTTTTTAAAATTTTTATTAATGTACTATATGTGTACATATTTTCTCATTGCCCGCCCGCTTCCACTCCATGCATGCCTTAATCCCACAGTGTCTTATGACCATTTGTTATGCTTATATGCATGCATACAAGTCCTTCAGTTGATCTCTTATCTACCCCACCTCTCCCTAACCTTCCCACTGTAATTTGACAGTCTGTTTGATGCTTTACTGCCTCTGTATCTACCTTTTTGTTCATCAGTTTATAATGTTCTTTATTATGCATAAATGAGTGAGATCATGTGGTATTTTTCTTTCATTGACTGGCTTATTTCACTTAGCTCTCCAGTTCCATCCAGTTTGCTGCAAATGGTAAGAATTCCTTCTTTTTGATGGCAGCATAGTAATCCATTGTGTAGATGTACCATAGTTTTCTGATCCAGTCATCTGCTGACGGGCATCGAGGCTGATCCCAGATCTTAGCTATTGCAAATTGTGCTGCTATGAACATAAGGGTGCATATATATTTTCTGATTGGTGTTTCTAGTTTCTTAGGATATATTCCTAGGAGTGGGATTATTGAGTCGAATGGGAATTCCATTTTTAGTTTTTTGAGGAGACTCCATACTGTTCTCCACAGTGGCTGCACCAGTCTGCATTTCCACCAGCAGTACATGAGGGTTCCTTTTTCTCCCCATCCTCGCCAACACTTGTTGTTTGTTGATTTGTTGATGATAGCCATTCTGACAGGTGTGAGATGATATCGCATTGGAGTTTTGATTTGCATCTCTCAAATAATTAGTGACTTTGAGCATGTTTTCATGTGTCTCTTGGCCTTCCTTCCATCTTCTTTTGAAAAGATTCTATTTAGGTCCATTGCTCATTTTTTTTATTGGATCATTAATCTTCCTTTTATTAAGTTGTATAAATTGCCTGTAGATGTTGGGGATTAAACCTTTATCAGTGATAACGTTGCAAATATCTCCTCCTATACAGTGGGGTTTCTTGTTGTTTTGTTGATAGTTTCTTTTGCTGTGAAAAAGGTTTTTATTTTGATATAGTCCCATTTGTTTATTTTCTCTTTAGCTTCCATTGCCCTACGAATAGTATCAGTGAAGAAGTTCTTTCAGCATATGTCTGAGATTTTGCTGCCTGTGGATTCCTCTAGTATTTTTATGGTTTCCCATCTTATGTTTAAGTCCTGTATCCATTTTGAGTTATTTTTTGTGTATGGTGTAAGTTGGTGGTCTAGTTTCATTTTTTTTTGCACGTATCTGTCCAATTTTCTCAATACCATTTATTGAAGAGACTGTCTTGATTCCATTGTATGTTGATGCCTTATTTGTCAATTATTAATTGGGCATAGTGGTTTGGGTGGATATTCTCTATTCTATTCCATTGGTCTATATGTCTGTTTTGTGCCAGTACCAGGCTGTTTTGAGAACAGTGGCTTTGTAATACACCTTAAAATCTGGTATTGAGATCCCACCTACTTTATTCTTCATTCTCAGGATTGCTGTGGCTATTTGGGGTCTTTTTTTTTTTTTGTTCCAGATGAATCTTTGGAGAGTTCTTTTTAGGTCTGTGAAATATGCTCTTGGTATTTTAATGGGCATGTATTGAATCTATAGGTTGCTTTGGGTAGTATGGATATTTTAATGATGTTGATTCTCCCAATCCATGAACATGATATGCTCTTTCATCTGTTTATGTCTTCCTCTATCTCTTTTTTCAGGGTTCTATAGTTTTGCATGTATAGGTCTTTTACCTCCTTAGTTAAGTTTATTCCTAAAATTACCATCTTAATTTTTTTGTTGCGATAGTAAACGAGATTGCTTTTTTAGTCTCTCTTTCCATAAGTTCACTATTAGTGTATTGAAATGCCATAGGTTTCTTGGCATTAATTTTGTGTCCTGGTACATTGCTGAATTCATTTATTAAGTCTGTTAGTTTTTTTGATGGAGTCTTTCCATTTTTTTATGTACAGTATCATTTCATCTACTAATAAGGACAGCTTTACTTCTTTTCCAATTTGGATGCCTTTTATTTCTTCTTCTTGTCTAATTGCAATGGCTAATACTTCCAGTACTATGTCAAACAGGAGTGATGAGAGTGGGCATTCCTTTCTTGTTCCTGTTCTTAAAATGGTTTTAGTTTTTGCCCATTGAGTATGATGTTAACTGTGGGTTTATCATATATGGCTTTTATGATGTTGAGGTATGATCCTTCTATTCCCACCTTGTTGAGAGTTTTTATCAAGAAAGGGTGTTGGATTTTGTCAAATGCTTTTTCTGCATAAGTTGACATGACTATGTGATTTGTATCTCTCAGTTTTTTATGTGATGTATCACGTTTATTGATTTGTGAATATTGTACCATCCTCGCATCCCCAGGATAATTCCTACTTGATCATGGTGTATGATCTTTCTGATGTACTGCTGGATCTGATTTGCTAAAATTTTGTTGAGAATTTTGGCACTTATGTTCATGAGGGATATTGGCCTGTAATTCTCTTTCATTGTGTTGTCTTTATTTGGTTTTGTTATTAGGGTGATGCTGTCTTCATAGAAGGAGCTTGGGAGTGTTCCTTTTTCTTGAATTTTTTGGAATAGTCTGAGGAGAATAGGTTTTAAGTCTTCCTTAACTGTTTGGTAAAACTCCCCTGTATAGCCATCTGGCCCTGAGCTTTTGTTTGCTGGAAGCTTTTTAATGATTGCTTCAATTTCTTCCATGGTTATTGGCCTATTGAGATGTTTAGATTCTTCCTGATTGAGTTTTGGAAGGTTATATTTTTCTAGGAATATGTCCATTTCATCCAGGTTGTTCAGTTTATTGGAATAGAGTTGTTCATAGTATTTTTTAACAATCCTTTGTATTTTGGTGGGGTCTGTTGTTATTTCTCCTTTTTCATTTCTGATTTTGTTTATTTGATTCTCTCCCTTTGCTTCTTGATGAGCCTAGCTAGAGGTTCATCAATCTTGTTTATCCTTTCAAAGAACCAACTCTTGATTTTGTTGATCTTTTGAATTGTTTCTTTGGTCTCTATGTAGTTTATCTCCACTCTGATCTCTACTATTTCCCTTCTTCTGCTTACACTGGGATTTTTTTGTTGCTCTCTTTCTAGCTCTTTGAGTTGTAGGGTTAGGTAATTTATTGCCATAGTTTCTTGTTTTTTGCAATAGATGTATAGAGCTATGAACTTTGCTCTCAAGACTGCTTTTGCTATGTCCCATAGATTTTGGATTGTTGTGTTTTCATTGTCATTTGTTTTTATTTCTTCCTTGATCTCTCTGGTAACCTAGTCCTTGTTTAATAGCATGCTCTTTAGTCTCCATGTTTTTGATTTTTTTGGATTATTTTTATTGTAGTTGATTTCCAGTTTTATGCCACTGTGATCTGACAAGATGCTTGATATGATTTCTATTTTCTTCAATTTAAAGAGACTTTGTCTATGACCCAACATATGGTCTATCTTTAAAAATGACCCACGTGCACTTGAGAAGAATGTATATTCTGTGGCTTTGAGGTGAAATGTTCTGAAGATGTCAATTCCATCTGGTCTGGTGAGTCATTTAGGATTGATATTTCTTTGCTGATTTTTTTGTTTGGAGGATTTGTCCAATGGTGTTAGTGGGGTATTAAAGTCTCCAGTATGATTGTACTGTCAATCTCTCCCTTGATACCCTCCAGGAATTTGTTTTTATGTACCTGGGTGCTCCTGTATTGGGTGCATATATGTTTACCAGAGTTATTTCTTCTTGTTGAATTGCTCCCTTTAGTATGAAGTGGCCTTCCTTATCTCTTGTTATGTCCTTCAGTTTGAGATCTAATTTGTCAGATATAAGTATTGCTACCCCAGCTTATTTATTTATTTATTTCCATTTGCCTAAAAACTGTTTTCCATCCCTTCACCTTCACTCTGTGTGTATCTTTTTTTTCTGAGGTGGGTTTCTTGTAGACAGCAGATATATATGTCATGTTTTCTTATCCAATCCACTACTCTATGTCTTTTGATTGGAGCATTTAACCCATTTACATTTAAAGTTATTATTGATAGGTACTTATTTGTCGCCATTTTTTAAAAATTTTTTATTAATTTTTTATACATATCTCCCCATTGCCCCCTTCCCTCCCAGGCATACCCCAACCCCCCAGTGTCTATGTTCATTGGTTATGCTTATATGCATGCATACAAGTCCTTTGATTGATCTCTTATCTACCTCACCTAACTTTAATCTTCCTGCTGTAATTTCACAGTCTGTTTGAAGCTTTGCTGCCTCTGTATCTATCCTTTTGTTCATCAGTTTATAATGTTCTTTATTATCCCCCAATGAGTGCGATCATGTGATGCTTCTCCTTCATAGACTGGCTTATTTCACTAAGCATAAGGCTCTCCAGTTCCAACCAGGTTGCTGCAAATGGTAAGAGTTCCTTCTTTTTAATGACAGCATAGAATTCCATTGTGTAGATGTACCACAGTTTTCTGATCCACTCATCTGCTGACGGGCACCTAGGCTGTTTCCAAATTGTGGCTATTGTAAATTGTGCTGCTATGAACATAGGGGTGCATAAATTCTTTCTGATTGGTGTTTGTAATTTCTTAGGATAAATTCCTAAGAGTGGGATTACAGGGTCAAATGGGAGATCCATTTTTAGTTTTTTGAGGAAACTCCATACTGTTCTCCACAGTGGCTGCACCAGTCTGCATTCCCACCAACAGTGCACAAGGGTTCCTTTTTCTCTGCATCCTCGCCAACACTTGTCGTTTGTTGATTTGTTGATGATTGCCATTCTGACAGGTGTAAGATGGTATCGCAATGTTGTTTTGATTTGCATCTCTCGGATGATTAGTGACTTTGAACATGTTTTCATGTGTCTCTTGGCTTTCCTTCTGTCGTCTTTTGAAAAGGTTCTATTTAGGTCTGTTGCCCATTTTTTTATTGGATCCTTCATCTTCCTTTTATTAAGTTGTATAAGTTGGCTGTAGATTTTGGAGATTAAACCTTTATCAGTGATAGCATTTGCAAATATGTTCTCCCATGCATTGATCTTTCTTGTTGTTTTGTTGATGGTTTCTTTTGTTGTGCAAAAGCTTTTTATTTTGATGTAGTCCCATTTGTTTAATTTTTCTTTAGCTTCCATTGCCTTTGGAGCAGTATCAGTGAAGAAGTTCTTTCGGCATATATCTGAGATTGTGCTGCCTTTGGATTCCTCTAGTATTTTTATGGTTTCCCTTCTAATATTTAAGTCCTGTATCCATTTTGAGTTTATTTTTGTATTTGGTGTAAGTTGGTGGTCCAGTTTCAATTTTTTTTGCATGTATCTGTCCAATTTTCCCAACACCATTTATTGAAGAGGCTATCTTGGCTCCATTGAATGTTCATGCCTCCTTTGTCAAATATTAATTGAGCATAGTGGTTTGGGTGGATATCTGGGTTCTCTATTCTATTCCATTGATCTATATGTCTGTTCTTGTGCCAGTACCAGGCTGTTTTGAGAACAGTTGCTTTGTAGTATAGCTTGAAGTCTGGTATTGAGATCCCACCTACTTTATTCTTTTTTCTCAGAACTGCTGTAGCTATCCATGGTCTTTTTTTGTTCCAGATGAATCTATGAAGAATTCTTTGTAGGTCTGTGAAATATGTCGTTGGTATTTTAATGGATAGTGCGTTGAATCTGTAGATTGCTTTGGGTAGTATGGACATTTTAATGATGTTGATTCTCCCAATCTATGAGCATGGTATGCTCTTCCATTTGTTAACATCTTCCTCTGTCTCTTTTTTCAGTGTCCTGTAGTTTTCTGCATAAAGATCTTTTACCTCTTTAGTTAGGTTTATTCCTAGGTATCTTAATTTTTTGGTGCGATGGTAAATGGGATTGCTTTTTTAGTTTCTCTTTCTATAATTTCACTGTTAGTGTATAGAAATGCCACAGACTTTTTAGCATTAATTTTGTATCCTGCTACATTGCCGAATTCATTAATTAAGTCAATTAGTTTTGGAATGGAGTCCTTTGGGTTTTTTATGTACAATATCATGTCATCTGCAAATAAGGACAGCTTTACTTCTTCTTTTCCAATTTGGATGCCTTTTATTTCTTCTTCTTGTCTAATTGCAATGGCTAATACTTCCAGTACTATGTCGAACAGGAGAGGTGAGAGTGGGCAGCCCTGTCTTGTTCCTGTTCTTAGGGGAAATGGTTTTAGTTTTTGCCCGTTGAGTATGATGTTAGCTGTGGGTTTATCATATATGGCTGTCGCCATTTTTATTCTTTACCTCTGTGTTCCTTCTTCACTTCCTTATTTATTTATTTATTTTTTAAAGAGGACCTTTAGCATTTCTTAGTACTTTATTAGCAGTTCTTAGTCCTTTTTTATCTTTGAAGCTCCTGATTTCACCTTCAGTGTTGATTGATAATCTTGCTGGGTACTGTATTCTTTGATTCAGATCCTTCCTTTGCATGACTTTGTATATTTCATTAAATTCTCTTCTGGCTTGATGAGTTTCTGTTGAGAAATCAGTTGCTAGTCTCATGGGGGTTCCTCTGTAGGTAACTTTCTGTTTCTCTTTGTCCAATTTTAAGATTCTCACTTTGTCATTGGTGTTTGCCAATTTAATTATAATGTGCCTTGGTCTATTGGGGTTCATTTTGCTTGGTACTCTCTGAGCTTCTTGAATTTGTGTGGGTCTTTTCTTTTCTATATCAGGGAAGTTTTCTGTCATTATTTCTTCAAAGAGGTTTTCTATTCCTTGCTCAGTTTCTTGTCCTGCTGGCACCCCTATTATGTGGATGTTGTTTTGTTTCATGTTGTCCCAGAGTTCCCTTAGGCTCTCCTCTTGCTTTTTAATTTTTTTCCTAGAAGCTGCTCTACTTGGGTATTTTTTCCTACCTTGTCTTCTAGCTCACTTATGTGGTCCTCTGCTTCTTCTAGTCTACTCTTGATGCTTTTATTGAGTTCTCTACAGCAGCGATGTCATTTTTCATTTTTTCTTGGTTCTTCATTTCCTCTTGGTTCTTACTTATATTGTCAAATTTGTCTTCCATTCTTTTCAGCCACCTTGTGAACATTTCTCTGAATTCTTTCTCTGGCAGGTTGCTTGCCTCCATTTCATTTACTTCTTTTTCTGGTGATACTTGCTTTTCTTTCATATGTGGGCTGTTTCTTTTTCTGCCTATGGTCACTTTTCTCCAAGTGTTTGGTTATGTAGTTTTCTCTTTCCTGCATTGATTTAAAGGCACAAAATACAACATAACCAGGTACAACACACAAGGCACTGAACAAAAATGTATTCACAATATTAATAGCCACAAACAAAGGTGACCACCAGAGAGAGACAAATTAGGGAATAGGAGAGAAAGAATAAGAGCGAAAAGAAGAAAAAGAAAAAAAAAAGAAAGAAGTGCCAAATTGAAATGGGGAGAAGGGAGAAAAACACCAAGAATAAGCAAGAAAAAAAAAGTAAGAGAGAAAAGAAAGAGCATAAGAAAGAGAAGGGGGAAAATTATATATATGGGGAGAAAACTCCAATAGGACAGCCACTAATCCCAACAAATGCCAGCAACAATTACCTGGAGGTGAATACAAACTACAAACAACAACTAATATCAAGGCAGGTGAGGGAAAACAGAAGTAAAAAACAAAGAAAACAAAGCAAACAAAAAGCAAAACAAAAGAAGTATAATAAGCAAAACAATCTCACAAAAAAGTATAAAAAATAATATAATTAATGTTCAAGCAAACAACAACAGAAGGACAGAGAGAAAAACAATTTTTTGAATAGTGAAGACAGAGAAGAGAGAGATGTATATGGACTTAGAGCAGGGGACTGGAAATTAGATATATAAGTGGGATGAAATTTTAATAGGGGGTAAAAAGAAAGAATAGGGAAAATCCAAAGTAGGAAAAGTATAAGAGAAACAGGATAACAAAAGGGAAAAAGTTAGGAAGAGAGTGATGGCATAAAGGTAGAGTTGAGATAGAGTAAAATGATTCTAAAGGAAAGATGAAAATGAATGTAAAACTCTAATCCCAAAGTGAAATTAAGAGAAAATAAAATGACACTTTTTTAAAAAAAGGTAAAATAGTAGCAGTAATAATACTGATTGAAAATAAAAATGTAATAATTAAAAAGGTAAAATCAACTGAGGAAAAAAATTAGTTTCTTAAGTAAAAGATGGAAAAGTAAAGAAATAAAGAAATTAAAAAATAAAAAAAATAAAAAATAGCTTGTACAGCAGTGAAGGTCATTCACTTCCTCTATTGTTCTGTTTGGCATGCCTGTTTCTCATTTGGGAACAGTATTGCAGTTCCCTGTGTTCCACTGATGCTCAGTGTTGTAAGCCAGTCCTGATTTTTAAGCAGGCGGTGTGTCTTAATCTCTTTATTCTTTTGTGATTGCACAAGAGTCAGTGTGTGATTTATCCCCTGGGTAGCAGTGTTTCTGGATTAGCCTCGAGACTATAGGTCCTCTCTAGCTTGTGCTTAGATCTTGTTTTCACTGTGGCACTCAATACCAGAGCTGGGCTGCCTCAGAGCTGGTTCTCCGAAGGTCACTCCCTGCTCCAATCCCCAGGATCCAGCAATACAACTTTCTCCTGCAGTCTCCCAGGGTGTCCCCAACTGGGTGATCCTATGTATTGGGGTTAGCAATCAGAAGTAAGGATCTGAAAAGGAAAGAGCGCAAGTCTGTGCAGTCCCCCTTTCCTGATCTTGTCCAAGCAGCTGGCACACTTTAATAACTCCCAGACTGTTCTTCTGTGTCAGATAAAAACGGGTTGCTTTCTAGAGATCCCTTCTGTTAGCAGTTCTGAGGACCCCCTTCCACATTCACGGATCACACCATGCCCAACAGCTATGTATTTCTCTAGGTGCAGAGTACCCCTGGTCCTCCAGTTCCCACAGTGTCTGCCTTTCTCTGTCCTGTGGGACCAGAGACCTCACCTTATCCCAGGCAAAATCTGACGTATCTGTGTGGTGTGTAGAGTTTCTCTGAAGTTGAGTGTTTGTGTCAGTTGGGGACCTGTTTTATGGGGCTTGCAGCTCTTTGGTGGGTTCTGCAGCTGTAAAATTTCAGGCTTCTGTAAACATCCACTTTCCCCTTCAGGATGGCGCAGTAGCCACGTCCCAGCTGGTGTCTCTGGGAGAAAAAACCCAGCAGCATTTGGAGCTGCCCGGTCAGGGGAGACCTGTTCAGCCCTCCCCCATCTTCTCCTGGATTATAGCTTTCCCTTAACTTGCCAACAAACAATGCCAGTGCGACCCTCAGCTGTTCTCTCTGTCTCCTCAGGGGCAAATCTCGGGACATGTCCGTCTATTCCGTCACCATTTTTTCCCCCCATAGAAACTTTTTAAGGTAATACATTGTATCCAGTGCTGATATGGTGCCAAGAAAACTTTGGGGCCAATCACTTATATTCTTTGTAGGAAACACAATGCTAGAACTATACACACCATTTTTACATTTGGTAGGAAGACAGGCAGTGAACTAGCAACACACCTCCACTGTTTGCTTAGTATGTCTGTGTATTGACTCACTTGTCCACAGTCCTAAGCTGCTATCTTAAAAAACTAGTCACACTCTTTTAGATCAAAATTAATACCTGTAATAGTCGTGCTCTGTAAGTACCATATGACAGGACCTCCAGTAAATCCTCACACACCAAGACCCCCATACATTAGGAATGCCAAGTGGTAACAGCCAACAGAGGTAAGCCACAGTTGGAACCAATATCTATGAAAAAGGAGTTTGTTCAGCAAACGTATGGTATCAACAGGAACGTGGCCATCTTGTTTAACCACTTAGCTTCAATGTTTGCACATGTAGTTAAGTATTTATTACAAGTGATTTTTACTAGGATCAACAAGATTCCTGTTTAGTAATACTTGGCGAGGCCTTTGAAGTTGCTTATGAATTTCAAAGCATTTCAATTGCATTTCTCTACGAATGTTTGAAGATCTGTAGTGAAAGGGCAAGTGATAGTATATGCCTTGTTTGTACCATATGCCTTGTTTGTACCAGTGCTGACAAGTGTACTTGGCACAGAGGAGACGCTCAGTGCTTACTTGTTGAAAGTATAATCAAATGTGTGATTAAGATAATGACACTGGTATTGTGGACTAACTAGTTGGAAAAAATAGCACATTGTGTTTCTCAGTGAGAACCTATTGGTGCTGTGACCAAGATGGTTCTTCCTTGCTGAGCACTGCCCCTGATGTTACTGCTAAGCAGCAGTATTGCCCATGGAGCCATGACCAATCATAAAGTCCCATTTGCTTCCAGATACCCTTGGGGAACCAGTGCCATCTCTAGTTAGGGACTATCACTTCTTCCCAAATATCAAGGGCGTGGAGCAGTATACCTTAACCCCTTCCTATAAAGGTGTCTAAGAGAAAAGCCAGCTTCTTTGAAGCTTAATATTGCATTGTCCTGATTTACTCTTACTGTTTGCTCAAAGCAGACTGGTATCTGTCTTCTTGTAATAAATGTGCCTCACAGGACTGAAGACACACAGATAAAAAGGAATGCTTCTCTAGAGGGCTGCTCCCCAGGGAAATGAAATGATACACCTTTTTGTTGGTGGTTCCACAAATCAGAGCAGACACATCCAGCACATGCAGTGTGATAAGGCAATGGGATAGATACATAATGTACTTAACAACAGGTGTTAGTGCTCTCTTAGCCAAAATGACTCACATTTACTAGGTGGCCAGAGGCAAAGCAATTCTAGACCTTAGAGACACCCTGGGGTCTAGCATTTAGTGAATATTGGGATTATTTCGATAATCTTTCCTCTGTCCTTGATTATCATTAACTCATCTCTGCAGATCAACTTGGTACTTTTGCTTTTCTTGGGTTTGTCCTAATTGCCAAAGATGTCAGAATGTAATGATTGGCTATCGTGGCCACTGTGTCTGTGGCATTTCTAGAATACTCGTGGTGAAACTATGCCTTTCCCTTCCTCATAGACTTTATCTTACATTGAATTATGTTCTTGGAAATCCAGTGTACTATTCATTTACTAAGTTTTAGCTGCCTGTCTGGGCTCCCCTAATACCACTGCACTTGACATTGACTCATGGAATATTTATTTTTGCCAGTCTGGGTGCTGAGTAACCAACCATCTTTGGGACGAGTTGACCTTGGGCTAGTTCTCTGTGACTTGTTTGCTTATCCCATGGGCATACCTAAGCCTTGGCAACTTCTTATTTTGGGGGCAGGCTCATGTGGGGAGAATGCCAAGAACCTGAGCTCAGAATTTTCTGACTTCAATTAAAATGGAATTTAAATTTTACCTTCAGATATTAGGCTGCATTTCCATGATGTGAATTTGTGTTGGAATTTCCATCTTGCGTCATGTGTAGAAGCAGCCACCTGATTGCTGTGCATGTTCTGCACTGAGGCTGCCACAGATTTGTGCACCAGTGGTGTTGCTCAGCCTGGCCCGGGCCCTCTTGCAATCTGGCCAGGGAGGGACCATGGGAGGACTCCACAGTGTGTCCAACCCGTCTTGCCCAGTCCTGATCAGCCCAGACCCCAGCAGCAAGTTAACCTACTAGTCAGAGTGTCTGCCCTCTGGTGGTCAGTGCATGTCATAGTGGCTGGTTGAGCAGTTTACCAAAAGTCGACCCATATTAGGCTCTTATATATATAGATTCTACCTGACTTCTTAGGCCCATTGTTGATTGATAATAGTTACAAAGCCAGGAACTAAAATCATGATTCCAAAACAAAGCCTAGAACATCTGCTGATGTCTTTTAATCAGTCATGTTTGAGGTTTGAGAGTCTCCCCTTGGACTGGTATCTTATTTGGACAGAGAAACAGAATAGGGGACTAATAATCCAGATGCATTCCTTTCCCACCCATTTACAGCAAAAGGGGCTTTTCTTTCATGACCCTTACCTCCTGATATTTCCAGGGACTTTTTTCTGGTTGAGTTTGTGGTATTGGTGGCTCAGGGTGAGGGAAGTAGGCATCTGTACCCTCTCTTCCTTCCACCAGCTCCAGCATGCTTACTGCTGCTCTTCATAGTCTCGAAAAAAAAGTAGAACTGGTGTATATTGAAAGTGAAACCAACTGTAAATTATAGCAGATGCCTGGGTTGAGTATAACAGAAAGAGGAGGGGTAAAGTGGGGGTACTCAGGACTGAATTTTCCATCCATTTTTTTTGGGGGGGGCGTCTTTCCTTTAGATGAAGCACTTACTCATCTGTGTTTGGGCCTCCTGGGTTCTTTCTGTCCCTGGGAAGAGTTCACAAACATCTTTCTATTGTCCTTTTTGGCTTGATCCTCCAATGAGTCTTGCTTGCCTTGGGCTGTGTCACGTGGTAGGCCTGGGAGCCTGCAGAGGCAGTGCTAGCCCCTTTCCCTGAGCACATCTGCTGACAGCAGTCCAGCCACTGGTCTTCCTCTGAGGGCCAAGCTGTCTTGAGGTTCCAGGAAGAATGCCTTGGCAGGTGGTGAGACATATTCAAGGGTTGGCCAAGGTGAAGGCTGGTCGTGCTGAGGTGCAGAGGAACCCAGGGAAATCTGAAGAAAACATGGTCTGCAGGGACCCTAAGGGCAGGCCCACAGGGGACAGAGCATATTACTTGGTCAGAGGCTATATTGACACCATAGCCTACCTGTGTGGGATTGGGCTGAGGCTGCTCAGGTGGCCGCCTGGGGAAGTGCTAACAGTCCTGCCAGGTTCTCTGTGTGCTTTATGTTTTCTCAACAAACTGTCAACCAGCTTGGGAAATTGCTCCGTGGGAAGGAAACTTGTTGCTTTGCATTCTGAGGGATAGAATACAGGATCGCTACTTTAAAAACAAAAACTTCCTGCTAAAACCGGTTTGGCTCAGTGGATAGAGCGTTGGCCTGTGGACTGAAAGGTCCCAGGTTCGATTCCGGTCAAGGGCATGTACCTTCATTGCGGACACATCACCAGTAGGGGGCGTGCAGGAGGCAGCTGATGGATGTTTCTCTCTCATCGATGTTACTCTCTATCCCTCTCCCTCCCTCTCTATAAAAAATTCAATAAAATATATTTAAAAAATAAATAAAAATGAAACCTCCTGTTAAGAGCACATATTACGGGGGAGAAGCCAAGATGGTGGCATAGGTAAACACCTACACTGCTGCCTCGCACAACAATTTCAAAACTACAACTAAAAGACAGAACGGACATCATCCAGAACCACAGGAAAGCTGGCGGAGTGGAAATTCTACAGCTAGAGGGAAAGAGAGGGGCTCACGGAGACCCAGAGGAGCTGCAAAAAGCTGAGGTACGGAGATGCGTGCGTGGAGAGAGCGGGTACCGGAGAACCTGGCTGGCCTTCTCTGGGGGGAGGGAGACGGAGACTCTCAAAGGCATTGAACTCCTTATTCTACGACACTAAACCCCTGATCCAGCTGAAACTCATTTGAGAGGGAGTTTGGACTGTGAAGGGGGAGAAGTCCACGGAAATTTAGGGGAGTCGCAAAAGATCAGAAGTCTGGTGGCGCACACGGCACTGTGCCACAGAGGACAGATTGCTGATTGTGCCATTGGCTTTCACGAGTGGGTGGGAGACAGACCCTCCCAACTGTGCCACTTCTAACTTCACTAAGCCCCAGTTTCGGGCGAAACCCTGGCGACCCAGACTCCTGTGGTCCCGTAGCACAGGGGAGCTGGCAAGGCAGCAGTCTAGAGGCACTTCGAGAGAGCACGCTCGAGCATAGGGTCTGCTCCAGTGATTACCCAGTCACGTGAGACTCAGGGGCCGTGGAGGGTGGGCCCAATTGGAAGGCAAGGTGGTCTCTTAAGCCCTGAGACTCCACCCATCCCAAGCTCAAGAGAGGCTTTTGCGGTTTTTCAAGTCTGGTATCATAAGGCTGAATCCAACACAGAAGTTCTCCCAGCATAGTGAAAATGCCGAGACAAGGGAAGGGATCACAAACAAAAGAAATGGAGGAAAACAAACGACTGGATATAGAGTTCAAAACCATGCTTATAAGGTTTTTCAAGAATATGCTAGAAAAGTGGGATAAATTTATCAAGTCCCAAGAGGAGATGCAAAAGGACCAACTAGAGATGCAAAAGATCCAACTAGAGATGATAAAGGGCCAAATAGAAATTAAACATACACTGTCTGAAATAAAAAATATTACACAGAGACCTAACACCAGACTAGCGGAAGGCAAGAATCAAGTAAAAAATGTGAAATATAAAGAATCAGAAAACACTCAACTAGAAAAGCAAGAAGAGAAAAGAATCCAAAAATGTGAAGATAATGTAAGGAGCCTCTGGGACAGCTTCAAGCGTACCAACATCAGAATAGTGGGGGTGCCAGAAGAGAGAGAGCAAGATACTGAAAACCTATTAAAGAAATAATGACTGAAAACTTTCCACATCTGGTAAAAGAAATATACTTACAAGTCCAGGAAGCACACAGAACCCCATATAAAAGGAATCCAAAGAGGACTACACCAAGACACATCATCATTAAAATACCAAGAGCAAAAGACAAAGAGAGAATATTAAAAGCAGCAAGAGAAAAACAATTAATTACCTACAAGGGAGCACCCATATGACTGTCAACTGATTTCTCAATAGAAACGATGCAGGCCAGACGGGAGTGGCAAAAAATATTCAACGTAATGAATAGCAAGAACCTACAATCAAGAATACTCTATCCAGCAAAGCTATCATTCAGAATTGAAGGGCAGATAAAGAGCTTAACAGAGAAGAAAAAACTAAAGGAGTTCATCAACTCCAAACCAGTATTATATGAAATGCTGAAAGGTACTCTTTTAGAAGAGGAAGAAGAAAAAGGTAAAAGATAAAAAATTATGAACAACAAATACATATCTATCAACAAGTGAATCTAAAAATTAAGTGAACTAAAAATTTGATCAACAGAATAAACTGGTGAATATACTAGAATCAGGAGCACAGAAAGGGAATGGACTGATAATTCTCAGGGGGAAAGGGGGAGGGGGGGTTCAGGGAGTGACTGGACAAAAATCATACACCTATAGACTCATCAATTGTGGGGAAAGGTAAGGGTAGAGAGAGGGGTGGGAGCAGGGTGGAGGGGAGCTATGAAGGGGAAAAAAGAGAGTCAAATGTAATAATCTGAATAATAAAGATTTAATTAAAAAAAAGAGCACATATTACATGCTCAATGGTAGCTAACCTGCTCTCGCCAAGCCTCAGGCTTCAAACCTGTCAAATGGGGTGAGAGTATTTGTTATGCATCTACTTCACAGGGTTGTTGGGTTGATCGAAATAAAAATGAAATCATGAATTTGACAGTTGTCTCAATATATGTGATCCAGCGTTTTACATGATGAGATAATGGTGATGAATGTGTTGGTGATGGTGGTGGTGGTGGTGGTGGTGGTGGCGGTGGTGGTGGTGAAGACAGTGATGGTGGCAGTGGTGAATGAGTTCTGTACAGAAGGACATAGAACTGTGTGTTTGAAGGAGTAGTAAGCTGGTCATTGCCTGGTATTTATGGATCTTGAGTTCCTGGATAAGGGATAGTTCTGTTCTATCATCAGACCATATATTTCATAGTAAAATAGTGCCATGGTCTGTTTGGAAAAAATACGCTATTTTCACGCAGTTTTCAGATGAGGAACTTGGGTCTGCCAGAAATGAATCAGGCTCTCTGAACTTCTTTCTTAGTTCTAAAATCCATATTCTTTATACCAGTGGCGTTCACATTTCATCCTGCACTAGAATCTCCTGGACCTGGAGGACTTCTTCAAGCAGATTCTTGGCTTTAGCCCTGGAGTTGCTCAGAGCCTGAGGATTTGCTGCTGGTCTGAGGCACCCACTTTGGGAAGTACTGCTCTGTACCCTCTGGGTTGCTATTTCTTGGTGCTGGTTCATGACAAAGTTTTCATTGGTGTGCAGGAACATGAGAAAAGTGATATACTGGGCTTTTCAGAAATCCAAATGGAAAAAGGAGAGGAATACCCTTTTTTCCCCTGTAGATTCTGTCTTTCCTAATTCCTGGTGATAAAATCCTGTCTTTCATGAAATGATGGCAGCAACATCAGTAGTTTCGATGTACCGACTTTCATTGAAAAGTTAAGAACTGTCAATCTGCTCCACTTCTTGACTTCTGTGAGAATTCTTCAGGTCTTTGAAACTCAGAAGTCTGACAAGTAATTTCTAATCAATATATGGTTTAAGTTCTTTAATTTTTAATTTTTTTTCAAATGGGTGATAGGAGAAGTGGAAGAGGTGAAATAAGGGACATGTATTTATCTGTTTGGCTAAGCCTGGCTGTTTTGTTTTTCTGATGATAATTTTTCTGTTTAGCAAAAGCCCTGTCGCAGCAAGCTTATCGTGGAAGACAGTGGTCTGTGTCGAGGAATATACATTGGTTATGACGTGTTTCCTCTTTTTCCTCTGTGGTTTCAGAAAGAGCTGTGAGAATAGTCAGCCTCATTATCACATATTTGATGGGCGATACTAAGTTTTGTACAAACATTTTGCATTTTTTAAACTTTTTAGAGCTTTCTCATGTCTGGCTATTCAAATACACGCTAACACCTGTGTCCACTTATAAGCCTCTTTCTGGAAGTGTTCTGATAAGCTTTCACCATTTTTTCATAATTTGTTAGGCAAAGTGCTAAAGAAAATGTTGCAACTATTCCTCATTAATTTGAATTTGGATAGTCTCCTTGAAATCGCCTCTTCTTGCTTTAGTGTCCCAGCTCTTTGTCTCATGTTGTTGGGTGATTGATGATCTTTATTCTCCACGTGGCTTTGCCTGTGTCGATGTGGTCTTAGTTGAGAGTTTTCAGATTTTGCCTGGTGGTCAAATTCAGTTCAAATTCAGGAAGTAAGTTATAGAGAGTTTATTTCTGTCCTGTGCTCAAAATTTTTCATTTAATAACATTCACTTTGAATTTCTACTGACAAAATAAATCTTGCTAATACCCCTTGTTTTCCCTTTGTAAATCCGAGTTTCCCTCTTTGTTTGTCATTACCTTCCCATGCTTAATAGATTTCCTCTGCTCTTTTCCTGTGTTCCATTATTACAGCCAGAGCCATCTTTCTTAACTTACTAACTTCCCCAAGTTTTTTCTATTCATATCACTTAAAATCGGTGTGGTTTTCTTTTAAAAAATACAGTTACTGCCTGGCTGGTGTGGCTCAGTAGTTAAGCATTAACCCATGCACCAAGAGGTCACTGATTTAATTCTCAGTCAGGGCACATGCCCCAGTTGCAGTCTCGATCTCCAGGAGGGGGCTGTACAGGAAGCAGCTGATCAATGTTGGTGCTTCTCTCTCAGCAATGTTTTTATCTCTCTCTCCTTTCCTTTATCTCTAAAATCAATAAAAACACTTATTCTTTTAAAAAGGGCAGGTGACATTAAAAAATAAATACAGTTACTTACTAAGTCACCTAGACATTTCTTTTCATATCTTGGAGTGTATGTTGGTGATACACATTTATTCTGTGTTTATATTTTGAAAAAATATATAATTTTTATATATGTCCATGACTATTTTTCAGGACTCACTTCTACATATTATGCTTCATTACTCTAAACTTAGTTTGAAGAAATCACTTCTTTGTTTGTAACAGATGTTGGTTTTTTTTTATATATACACAGTTTTTTCCATAGAAAATATAAGCTAGTCTCCTTTTAAAAAAAATCAGTGTTAAGTATATTAATGGAGAGGTCTCTGAAAATGTCACTTAAAATGGAAATGTTGAGTTTGGATTTAACTTTTTATGGAGTTGTGCATGTAATTCCATTTGCATTTACTGAGATTTCGTGTTATTAATAGAATAGACAAATCAGCATTTTGTTGGTGTGTGTAAGACTTTCTTATTTTTCTTGATTGCTGGTTTCACATAAAATTCAGAGAAGGAAAAAGAGTGTAGCATAGAGAGGAGGGGAGGTGGTAGAATGACTCAACACTACAAAGTCCAGTTTCCATTTCTGGGACAGCTTTCTGGTTGGAAGCCTTTTTTCTAAACTGCCCGAGGGGCATGATAATCCTAATCCAGCACACGGAGTGTGTGCTGAGTAACCCCACAGATTGCAAGTTCGGGGGAGACACTGTAGGCGAAAAGGGTTCCTTTGTAGACTGTGAGTTGCTATAAGGCAGGGATTTCACTGGGCACTGGAGGGGAAGGCCTGACTAGCTCTTGGCATTAGAGATACCAGCAACCACTTGCCACACTCTGTGTCACGGTTAATCTAGGAGAAGAAAAATCTCTTTGCCTGTGGATTCTGCTACCCTTGTCCTCCCCTCTCTTCTGTCCTTATTTGTTCAGCCTACCCTGCGCCTGCACCCCTCCAGCACTCCCTGCTTTCCTGAGGCTCTGCCAGAGAGGACTCTGAACATGGGTGTGCCCAAGTGGCCTGGTGCTGGACTCCCTAAAACTCTTCCAGATGCTGCAGTCTGCTGAGGCCCATGGACATTTGGTTGGTGGAACATTGTCGGGTCTCTGGGGGTCAGGCTGCTGGGTCAAAGTCCCAGTTTAGTCCTGCAACTTTGGACCAATTGCTTAAACTTTGTGTTTTTTTTTTAAGTTGCATGTATAGTTTTTTGTTCTTTCTTTTTTTATAATGGAAGATTAATATTTTATTTCAGAATTGGACAAATCTAGTATAGAACAAATATGGGATGACATAGGAATTAAATAATACAACCAATAAACTGATGTAACATGTGTAGAATATAATATCTCTCAAACAAAAAACAATAGCAAAATATTTTTTGGTACCCATAGAATATTTACAAAAATCAGTCACATATTTGACTACAAAGAAAACCTTAACAGATTGTAAAAGCCACATTCTCCTGTCTTCATCCAATAAAGTTAAAAAATAATGTACAGCAGATCATAAACCATACCCATTGCTTAAACTTTTGAAGCCTCTGTTTCTTATTCTGTGAAATGGGGATGGTAACAGTACCTGTTCTTATCAGTCTATGGAAATAATTTAGCCCAGTGCTGGCATATAATGTTTTCAAAAAATTGTAGCTATTATTATTGCCTAAACACAGGGTGGTAGGCCATGACTTTCTGTGTTTTCTTCCATTCTCTCTCTGTGTGAGTGTGCTTTCACTTTTGAGTGAGAGAGAGAGGGAGAGGAAAAGAGAGATAGAGAGAAGGGGGTTAGAAATAGCACAATAACTTTATGGACTGTGGGGGGATGTTTGAACAGTTTCAATGCCATGTCTTTGAAGAGAGCCATGGAATTTGGGAATGCCACTGTGCCAGAGAAAACAGTTTCCAGAGAAAGAAAACAGAGGCAAGACCCCTTTCAAAGCAGGAGGTAGCAACACGTTGTTTAGGATGGTGTGCAGCCAGGCAGATTTTTGAGTGGCTCTGGGGTGAGGGAGCACAGGGGAGGAGGCATTTGCCAGGGCTGTGGGTTGGGGAAGATGGGAAGGAACCCATGTTAAGCCATGGTGTTTTAGAAATGAGGCCTAGGCAGGCCACTCTTGGTATGTGAGTGAATGGGGCTCAGAGATCTCTGATATAGTGGCCCCACTCTAAAGTTGGAATCAAATGGACACTGGGTGTATTTTCTTTCAAAGAAAACCACTTCCTGCCAAGTGGGCACTTCATGTTCACTGACAGATAGCCAGATGAGCAAGAATGAATAACCTTCCCCAGGGTGTCAGAGTAGAATATATTGCTTGGTAACCAAAGTAATGTTTAGACCACTTCTTGCCAGAAAAGAGCTGTGAGTCCAGTAGGTCAAATGAGGCAGATGATGTGTTATCAGAAGACACCTCTGATTATAATATTGGAATGCCACAGGGAGGATGAAGGTTGGCCAGCTGTTGACAGATGAAAGATGCAGATGGACCCACTTTATCACTAGACATGGACTTGCTTTATTACTGACTCAACATCATTGTTATTGTTCTCATTGGTGAAATTGCATTTATCTAAGTTAGTATCACACTTATTATGTAACTTTACATCTGAGTCTTTTTTCAACATTAGACTTAGAGTAATTTTACCATGAATTATATAGCTGTTTGCAAATATTGTTTTTAATGGCATCTGAATAGATCGTTGACTGGATATAAGTATATATATATATATATATAATTTACTCTTCTGTTGTTCAACATCAGGCTTGTTTCCATTTAAAAAATATTATCTATCTATCTATAAAAACCTAATATGCAAATAGACCAAATAGTGGAACAACCAAACAACCGGTTGCTATGATGTGTGCTGACCACTAGGGGGCACGCACAGAACATGGCATGCATCAGCAGCAGGTGGCAGAGTGTGGAACATTGGGGGCATTGACTGTGGAAGGATGGTGGAGCAGGTGAGTGGGGGCACCAGACCAAGGTGGGGCGCCAGTTGCTATCAAGCTTCTGGTGGTTACTGAAAATTCTTTGCTACCACATTCTATGATCCCAGTGGGCACTTGCATCTGCTGCTGTTGCTGGCCACGCTCGCATCCACTACTGGCACTGGCCCCAATTGCTCTGCACCATCAGTGGGTTTGAGCAGGGCCGGCACTGTGAGCATGTGGGAGAGGCGGCAGGAGCAGGGCTGCTGACAAACAGGGGGTTAGGGACCATGACAGGAGGGGCCAGGCAGGGGTGCAGAGGATGGGCTGAGACCTGCCCCTGTGCCCAATGCAGCCTTGCAACCCACAGCTCCTTTCAAGGTGCATGAATTCATTCACTGGGCCCCTAGTAAATAACATATCTAAGGAACATCCTTGTGCTTAAATCTGTCTTCACAATCATGATTGTGTTCTTTCTTTCTCTTTTTTTTTGTTTATTTCACTTAGCATAATGCCCTCAGGTTCCATTTGTGCTGTCACAAATTGCAGGATTTCCTTATTTTTCATGGCTGAATAGTACAAAATTGTGTGTATGATTATGTATACATGTGAAATACCACAGTTTCTTTATCCCTTCAGATGTAAACGGACACTTAGGTTGTTTCCATGTCTTGGCTGTTTAAATAATGCTACAATGGACATGAGTATTATGATAGAGTCTGGGAAGGGGAATTACATTAATACAATACATTGCTTGTAAGGGCTTCCCTGATGTCATAGTGGCACTCAGAAATATTTTTTTTTTACTAATTTATACTTCCACTAGTCATGCAGCAGCATGCCCATCTTATCACATCCTTGCTAGTGAGTAGCATTAATTTTTTGTTAACTTGAAAGTCCAAAATGAAGCCTTTAAAAAAACTAATCAAAGTATTACAAGAAAACATTTGATGTTCAGCTGAGTGAAGATGCCAGTTACTGCACTGTTCCCACTTGGGTGGGAGATGGAGAGAGACTGTCTGTCCCACTGAGAAGTGTCCACAGCTTTACTGCAAATGGAGAGCCTCAGTCGAGGCTGGGTGTGGTGAAGGCATTGCTTTCAGAGGTTTTAGAATAGATGTCTGGTGGTGGTGTTGTTGGTTTTTTGTTTTGTTTGTTGTTGTTGTTTTTGCTTGATTTTCCTGAGTGAATGAACTTTTCTGTCTGTTTTTAATCTAAATTTTAGAAAGGTCCCTGAGAAGTCATCCACTGAGTGGAAATCCATCTTGCTTTGGAAAACCCCAGGGACAGGAGATTTTATAACCATTAATGACTTCCCCATATATTTTCTTTAAAACTTGGCAGACATGATCTCATCAATATTCACCTCTCCCTGATATACCCCACTTATTTATTTTTTTAAAGATGTATATACCACACACACGTAGACCACATATACTTTATCCTTTCATCTGTTGACACACTTAGGTTGTTTCCATGCCTTGGCTATTGTGAATAATGCTGCAGTGAACATGGGTATTGTGATAGTCGGAGAAGGAGAATTAAGTTAAACAAAATACATTGTTTTAAGGACTTACCTTATTTTTAAAAAATATAAGTCAGAGACAAAATTGAGAAAACTAAGCCCAGTGAGGTGAAGTTGCTAGCCTGAGGCCACTTCCTGGGGTTTCCAAGAATAGAATGGGGTTATCCCAATACCCACTGACTCTGGGCAGGAATGTTTTCCAAATTGCTATGAAAAATGGGAAAATTCACCACATAACACAGAGCCAAGTCCTGTTTCCTGCCTTTCCACAGCTTTCATTAACAGCATGCAGGGCACGCATTAGAAATGAATCAGACCCTTAGTTTGCCTAAGGCATAAAGCTCTGTGCAAGGAGCTGGCTCCCCACTAGACTTCAGTGGATTCCGAATGAAGCCAGTAAGTGATTCAGCCTTAGATCAAAAGGGAAAAACACAAACATACACCTAAAAGCAAAAAGAGTTCCTATTATTTCTAGATTGCAGAAAATATTAAAATTGAAAAGACTGCCTTTTCAGCTTCTTAGGATTTCATTTTAAGCCTGACATCCTATTTCATAGCAATGTCAATAATGAAATCGAGTTTTAAACATTTTTTTTTTAGTAAGCAATGAAGAATTGGATATAATTCTTTTCTCCCCAGCTTTAGTGAAAAAATCACATCTATGCAACTTTTAAAAATATGACACTTTTGTGATAGAGGTAGTGGAAGCATGATATATTTTACATATTTCACGTCGATAGCCCACTTCACATGAATAATTCTTTTAGTTGTGTTATAAATTATAATATTTGTTTTCATGGCTCCAACAAGGCTTTATTGACAATGGATTTTCTGGACTAGTATAAATTTAAGGTAACTGAGGCTTACTTATTTAATAAATCCTTTGTTTTGGACTTTTTGGTGGAAATTTGAGTCAAGTTGATTCCTTTCTTGAGTTGTCTAGGAAAATACAACATCCCAGACTGCTTGGAGTTTGGAGATTTCTAGCAACCTCTCTCTTGCGAAGAGCTGTCATGTAATCTAGGGAGACTGAGGATTTTAGGAGAAAACCAACTGCATAACAGCAGGACCGTTACAGCCAGTGCCAAGCCACTGACCCACCTTAGGGTGACTCCATTTTCTTCCTGCGAAACAAAGTGTCGGATGTACTTTCTTCCCTACCCTGGGGGCTGTCATCTTTTCTCTGGGCTCCCGTTGGTATATGGGACAACTGAACAATCCTGTGGTTCTGGCCGTTGGACGAGGAGGAGGATGGCAGGTGCTGACAGACTCCTTTAAATGCCACTGCAGTCTGAGTGAATTTTCTATTGCCTTCATCTGAAAAAAACAGATGTGTTGCTTTCCCATTTGCCTAGAGAAGTCTCTCTTACTGATTTGAACTATTTATTCAGGGTCCTGCAGACTTTATTACAGAATCTCCTAGAAGTCAGGAGGCCTTGAACGGCTCCATGGTTTCCTGTGAACCCAGCCAGACTTCCTGCCTTCCTGAGTCAGGAATTCTAAGCCAGGCAGGTATACTAGTAGTCCCCAGGTGCTTGCAGCACCTGGTTTCCTTCCCACTTCCACATCCAAGTGTAGGAAGAACTTTCAAGTTGTAATCCATCTGGGCTTTGCTCCATGAGCTCAGGGCGAGGAGTAAAATCTAGTTAAGAAAGCACCAAGCTGCCGAAACTGGTTTCTCTCAGTGGATAGAGTGTTGGCCTGTGGACTGAAGGGTCCCAGGTTCGATTCTGGTCAAGAGCATGTATCTTGGTTGCGGACACATCTCCAGTAGGGGCCGTGCAGGAGGCAGCTGATCGATGTCTCTCTCTCATCAATGTTTCTAACTCTATCCCTCTCCCTTGCTCTCTGTAAAAAAATCAATAAAATATATATATTAAAAAAAATAAACACCAAGCTTATATTACTGATTTGGAAGGTCAAAACTTGTGGGCGGAGAAGTATCCACTGTACTTTTCATCAGGATCTCAGGGAGCTTAAAACTCAATGTTCCTGGCCAGCATCATAACCCAGTGTAATTGGTACAACCAAAGCACTTCCTCTGGTTTCAGTTAGATTCCCTGCTTTTCTGTCCATTGTTTATGACAGGCTAATTTGACTGGGCTCTTTTTGATGGTTCCCAACCATGTTCTGGTGGTTTTGTTTTATTCCCTAAGGCCAGCATTCAGGAATGATTTTTCAAGGCTCTTTGGTAGTTACACCATATAAACTTTTCTCCTAGGTTTACACACTAATAGATACCAAGCGGTAAATAAACCTGTTGATGAATCTTTAGTCAGAATATTTTAGTTGCATATACCAGGAGGAGAGAATGGAGTCTTTTCCTTCTCTGGTTTTTCTTGATTTTCAGCATGTGCTGGTAATGAGATAATTACACAATGATAAAAAATAACCCACCAGAGTGGATGGGGAGAGATTAGCCATGAAACTTATATGCATACTAGTAGCCCAGTGCACAAATCCGTGAACTGGTGAGGTCCCTTGGCCAATGATCGAGGCTTATCAAGGTGAGGTGGGGGATGCTGGATGGAGTGAAGGACCCTGGGAGGGTTGGCCAACTGGTTCCCCAATCAGGACCATGGAGGGGGAGCGAGGGAGAAGGGTCATGGGAGGTTGGCTGTGGGAGTGCAATGACCACTAGGGGGCAGCTCCTGCATTGAGCATCTGTCCCCGGGTTGTCAGTGCTCATCATAGCAACTTGTCGACTGGTTGTTTGGTTATTCCGGTCATTCTGTCATAACAGTCACTTAGGCTTTTATATATATAGATATGCATAGCCCATGGACACAGCCAATAATGTGGTGAAGGCCTGGGAAGGATGGGTGTGGGGTAGAGGGGTCATTGGGAATAAAAGGGGGCCATAGGTAATACTTTTAACAATAAAGATAAATTTTTAAAAAAGTAACCTGCCAGCTCTGTCTGGAGGGGCCCCGTGTCCAGGAGCATTGATTGCCACATCATGACAGATGTGACAAAGGGACACAGTTCCCCGGTGAGAATAATGGCCACCATTTAAGCCTCCCCGCCCCCCCCTCTGCCCCCAGCATGCATTGCACGCCAGCCAGCGTGGGAGAGAAATTGAGAGCTTCCCAACTCCCCAAACAAAAACCTTACAGATAAGTAGTAGAGTATAGCAGTCTGAGCTCTCTTTAGGAAATATAGTGATTTTTATAAAAATATTTATAGTATTATTTCTTTGAGGTCTATGGAGCCTGTGTCTATATCTAGAAATGCAGAATGATTTAGGTACAGAGTAATGAAGGAAAGGCGGGGGGGGGGGAAATCTGTCCTCCTTCCCTGCACTTCTAGGCCTCAAGAGCTTTCCCCTTGCACTGTCCCTGGACATCATCTAGTGTTAACAGAGTGACCACTCACTGTATCAACAAGCGAGGCCCCTTCAGTCCTACCTGGTGACAAATCAATTCTGTTACCTCTAGCAACTGAGTGAAATGCAGAGAAATGCCCAGGTACAGGCACTTCTGCTTGAAAGTGTTAGTGGCAGAAATGTAGTCTGTCTCTATCTACTTAGACTGAAGTCAGCGTGGAATAATAGCTGGGAGGTCTGAGATTTGGATACAAGAAGCATTTCTCTTCAGGTTTGTTCAGACAGCCATGAATGTTGTATACTGTCTAATTTGGTTATTTTAGGGTTTGGTTCTGTGGAACTGAAATAAAGAAAAAGAATAGTGTGTATTTGAATTTACAGAGGCCATTTGTTCATGTCTGGGCTTATGACATATGTGTCTGCTCAGATGCATCCTGTACCTTCCTGTCCAAAGTCTTGATCTGCTTTGTTCCTCTGCCCCTGTCAGAGTACATACACCAAAGCCAAAGGTCTTGCCTGATTTGCCTCTTTCCCCCTCTCTTCTCCACTCCCTGCAACCTCTACACCTCATCCCTCCCTGGAGACTTTTGCCCTTAAGGTCATACCCACTCGTTCCATTATCTAGTGTGTGCTGGTAAGTCCTGAGTCTTCATTTCCATCCCACACCTCCCTTCCAAGCTCCTATATCCAGCAGCTCCCCAAATGACCCTAAATAATCAGTTCTAGCAAGTGAACTCTCCCTCACCATCCCCATCCCAACCTGATTTCCTCATCTCCCAGTGGCCCCACAGCCTTTTACTTGCCCATCCAGACATCCAGTTAAGATTTGAGCTCCTTCTTTAACCTCTAAACTCCATTTCTAATCAATCTCCTACATCTGACATTTTAAATCCAATCTCTTAAATTTATCTATGAATGGGGATCCTGCCCCCAGCCCAATGCAGTGAGCCCATACCTTCTCTTTCCCATTTTTCTAATGGCGTCTTCTGCACTCCCACGTTTTTTAGTTTTGGCCTCTCTCCAGCTTTATTGTCCACGAAGGGGCCAAAATGATTGTCCTGAAGCACAAATCTGCGTGTGGCACTCTTCTACTCAAACTGTGGCAGGGACTTCTCATTGGCCTTAATGTGTAAACTAACTCACGTATTGGACCAGTAGAGTGACCATATGTCTGGCATATCTGAAACAGTTCTGGTTTATGTCTTTTTACCATTGTAAAATGTCACTCTGAACATGTCCAAGTTTGGATGATAAACTTTGATTTCCTCACTTATTAAGCTTTCACCAGATACCATCCACACCCTGGCTTCTCCTCTCCACCATCGCTGTCACATTCTGCTTTTCCCAGGGCTGCGTCGTGTCTTCTCTACACCTCCACGTGGGCCCCTTTCCAGCTGTGGGCCCCTCTGCCTCACATTTGACCCACTGTCTCCTCTCTCTGCCTGGCTACTCCATGTCCCCTGGGCCTGCTTAGATTTCATTTTACCTAGGGAGCCTTCATTGTGCTCTACTCCCACTGAACAAGATGCTTCTCCTGGGTGCTCCCCAGCATCTGCACCAAGCTCTGAGCACCACTGGTTGCTTTGGGTTTAACTGTACGTGTGTATCTCACATCTCAAATCTAGGTCCTTCTCTCCTGGAGGGAAAGGACTGTATCTTAGTCACTGTGCTCTAAAGTTTGCCCAGTGCCTGCTAATGTCAGCAAATATCGACCCATATTTGTTAAACAAGTGAATAAATGATCAAGGTAAAAGTAAATTTACTCCCAAATAGGAGAATGTGTCAGTCATATACAATGACAGGAAGACTTTAAAATCCTGCATGAGGAACATTTTTTAATGTATTGGTGGATTCTGGGAATAGAACTGGGAATAGAGATAGAAAATTCTCATCTTGCTATTAAATAATTCAGGCTCCCTGATTGTGCTGGAGAACAGGGCATGCCAGGTGCGTGTCACCTCGCCTCTTTAACTTCAGCTAACTTTAGCGGATCCTGGCATTATTTTACAATTTCCTCTTTAGCACACTGCTTATGATAAGGTATTATTTTGAGCACTGAAATGATTCCTCTTTAATGAGACTGCTTTGGGCTTTGGAGTAGCTGGACTGAATGTAGAGTCAGCCCTCTGACACCAGGGAGGCACACCCTTCTGCCTGTTGGGCTGCAGTGCTTTTGCTATGGAGAGTCTTTAAGACAATGGAGTGTTTCATGGCATCTGTAGTGTTTCAGATGGTGTGCCAGCGGGAAAGAGAGCTCACCTCACATGCTTCTAATGAAGAGACTTTAATGGAGGGGCTCATGGCTAAAGTGTAGGTAGGGTGAAGGGAATCAATGACAGCTATTAGGAATACCAAAGATCTGTGCTCTTCCTAGGCAAAGGGATAGCAGGAGGAGCCTATGACCCCTGGAGAATGGGTGACAGAGCGAATGATGGTTGTGGGATACAGCCATTGCTGGAACCCTGGACTAAAGCCTGAAGGGACCAGGTCTCTCTCCTCTTGCCCTCTTTTCTTTTGATGGCACCTGAAACCAGAGGGCCAAGGAACCTGAGGGATGCCATCAGCAGGGGTTGGCTCAGGGACAGAGAGCAGACACAGGAGGGTGGCAGGTGGGAGGGCAGGGAGTAACCAGCCCCCAGTTGCTTTTTCCCCTGGCCATCTGGGAGGCAGAAATTATGTTTTCCTTCATTTGATGTCATGCATTTCACTCCTGGAAATGTCATAGGGCCAGGCATGGTTTTCTAGGTTTACCAAACTTACTGTTTATTGAAAGAAAAGTGCTGGATTGTGTCTGACTTGCTCCACATCCTTGCTGGCTCCTTGAGCCAGCTCACCTAGGCTGTCAATTTGTGAATCCATGGAGCCAATACAGTCCTGGGAACAGCGGTCAGATCAAGGCACATCTTGTTCCAAAGCTTCAATCACCTTCCCACCACATATAGATTATAATCCAATTTCCTTACCTTGGCCCAGACGCCTAATGTGGCATGGCTCTTGTCTGCTTCTCCACACTCACTCTTATCCTGAAAGTCCCCTCTCCTCATCACCTTCAGACACACTGGCTTCCCTTTGTCTCTTCCAGCACCCAAGCCTGTCCCATCTCAGGGCCTTGTATCTACTCTTTCCCCTTTTCTGACTCTTCCTCCTCCTCTCCTTGTCCTTCTTTATCCCTTTGCCTAACTGGGATACTTCAGCCTTCACATACTTCTCATACTTCAGTTTCAGTGTCACCTCAGAGCATCTTTTCCTGATGACTGAATGTCAGAATGGTCCTTCCCTGCCACGTTGCCTCTACCATGTCACTTGTGACCCTACATGTCCATCTCATTGTGCCTGGAACTTAGCACAGCTCCTGGCACACAGTCGGCAGCAAGTTCAGGTCTGAGGAGGGTGTAGGGGGGACCAGGTGCATCTAGAAGACAAGAGCAGAGGTTTCACTCCTGATGTGTCTTGGAATGTGCCTTCATTTCATGTCATTTACTGGTTTAGTATCCAGTGGGCCACGTGGGCCAAGGTAACGAACTCTTAAAACAACACTTCATTGCCCCAGTGTGGGGGTCACTTGGGTGGCCACAAGTCACCCACTCCTTTTGTTTATATCTCCCACATTCTATCCTGCTTGCTTCCTCCTGTTTTTTCCCCAGTCTTTTGACTTCCTTGCCTCATATTAATTGTCATATAGAATAATAAAAAAACTCACACACCCTTGCCCTTTTTGCTGTTCTTTCCTGGACAGAAGTCAACAGCCAGGATAATCATTGAAAACACTTGTCCCTTCAGATCCCACTCCTGGGGCATTTGTGAGCATTTGGATGGATTAAGCTGCCGTTGACCTTTGTTCTTGCCATGTAAAAAAGGATTGCTTAGCAAAGCTATGTGACAAATGTGGACCTGAGGGAAGCCATGGGAACAGAGTGTCTAGGGCATGTGCCCCTGTTCATAGGTGGGTCCATGTCAGTGCTACAGTGTGGCAGCATCGTGCCTGAATTTTGCTTCTGATGAAAGTGATAGGGATCATTGTGCTTGTGAATATTTAGAGCTTACACTAAATCAAGTTCGCCTTTTCCCCAAGTCTTTTGAATTAATTACATGACATTCCACTTGTCCTCTTGTAGCCACATCTGAGAATGAGGCAGTATGTTGTTGGTTTTGTGAATGAAGAAACTGAGGCCCACATGCTTCCTTAGGGCAGAGCTAGAGCCAGAATCCATGTGTCAAGCATTGCATTGCTCTACTGCTTTTCTCTTGGAGCTTTTCAGTTTTGGAGCTTTTCTGCCTAAATGTGACTAATATGTTTAATTGCTTTCATTGGGTTTTAATAACAAATCAGGAGATTTGTCTCATTTTCTTATTTTTCAAAATTTATGCTTTCTCCACCTTGTTTTTATTGCCTTGTTATTGTAGCAGGAAAAGGAAAACAAATTAAAACAATAAACCAAAAATGTTATAGGCAGTTTTGTGGGAAGGACAATAAAACACACATCTCACCTCTATGTATGCTGCCTGGAGCCTTTTCCTGGTTACTGAGGACACAGTGGAAGCCAAGCCCACATAAAGCAGGTCATTGGTTACAGGGAGCCAGGACACATGGCCGTGTCGGGAAGAAACTGGGACTATGACCACTCAGTAACTGAAGTGACAGGAGATAGAAATGGGGACTGAGATGGAGTGGGTGTGAGACCCTACAGGACTCAGTTAATCACATACCATAGTCACATACCAAGAGGTGATAAATTATCCCCATTTCCCCAAGGAATACTTTTCTTGAAAGATTCACTAATCTTTGGACCTGACTAGGTAACTCAGTTGGTTAGCTCATCATCCTTATACACTAAGGTTGCAAATTTGATCCCTGGTCAGGGCACATGCAAGAATCAACCAATGAAAGTAGAACAACAAATCTCTCTTCTCTCTTATCTTCTCTCTCTCAAATTAACAATTTAAAAAGAAGATTCACTAATCCTCGAGAAAACCAGTGTGACTTCAGAGCGCCAGCCTGTCTCATGAAGAGGGTGGAATGAGTGTGTTCTGACCCCAGGGGCGGGGATGTGTGGGCATGTCCATGCTTATGGACCTCTCATCTTGCCCATGTGACCATGAAACCTCATTCTGTTCCTGTTTTTTTAATTTTTAATTTAATTTAATTTTTTTTCTGGCCTCAACTATGACTTTCAGTCGCACATCAGGGTCTGGGGAGTTGGGTCACACCTGGGAAAGGGCAACCCAGGAGGCTTGGCTGCATCTTCTTGAGCTGAGCTGGCTGTGATGACACTTAGGGTCTGGAGTTAGTCCTCGGGAAGAAGAATTTGGGGGTAAATTTGAGGGATAATGTAGGCTTAGATTCTGTAGGCTTTTGGGGACAGTAGGAATGCCTCTCCTGGAGACTGGGAGCAATTTTTCATCTTTGGTGATGATGAGAGCAAGTGAGCAGGGGTGTTTGGCCCCCAGGGATGGATTGGAACTTGCCGATGGTCGTAGGGAGACAGCCCCAGAGAATTTTCACATGCCCTGATGCAGTGACTCTGAAGTTCTCTTCCATTATCCCTCTTTTGTTTTGTGATTTTGGACCTCATTCATTTGCTGTCTGAGCTTGTGCAACTCTGGCAGGTCCAACTGGGACTGGTTTGTAGCCTTTTACTTTTCCTCTAATACTCTTCTGCTGCTGAAGATGTCAGGGTTCCTCACTCCCTGAGGTCTCCCCACTGGTCCAGCTCTTTGGCTTTCTTGTCTCCTGTGTGCTACTGTTATTGGGGCCAGGCTTGGCACCTCTTGAAGCCTAGATCTCAGCCAGCTGCTCCCAAGATCGAATCACGTTACTGACGGAAACTTCTGTATAGCAAGGGAAGACCCTTGGGGAGAGTCTTATATGAGGTCCATAGAATTAAAGTACAAATGTACTCTAGTGATGTCACAAATACCTGTCTCCCTAGGTAACTGAAAAGAACCAGGATGGTTCCCAGATACATTGTGGGCCTGGGGACAAGTGGGATGCAGGCTAAGTTATATGGCTAGGGGAAAGCTGACAGAACACACACCAGACACTAGGTCAGATTTCATCTCAGGCAGCCTCAGAATTCCTTTTAATGCTGCTTTCTTTTAGAAACTAGGCGGGCACAGAGATTCCAGGCTTCAGCTGAACAGTTTTTGTCAGTTCAGCTACTTTTGTGCCTCACACTTTCCTGGGGGTTTGTGGGTCATTTTCCTCACTATACAGCACCCTTGTGCAGACCACAGGATTTAATTACAGTGATTGATATTTTTCCTTCTGCCCTCATTTTCTGCTCGAGGTGCTTGGTATTTTTTTCCTTTCTCAGACCAAAGGGTTTGATTGTTTAATATTTGCTTTTTAAACAAAATAGTCTATGCTTTCTTATGGTCCTTTCCTGCCATTTTGCTTAGTGATTTAGTCAACAAAAGAAGGTGAAATAGGGCCAACGAAAACAGAACCTGATAGTTCCAGCATATGGAATGCTCTTTTGGGATTCATTTGATGTGAAAGGTACTGGGGCCTTAGTGTGAGTATCTCCCCCAAAATCTCACATCTAACATGGGGTCATTCAGAAATCTGTCACTTGGTGTATATCCGCTGAATGAAGAGAAGACATATCCCAGAAAAGAAGAAAACACAAGGCCATAGATTGTGTTTAATTTTATGTCATTGTGACTGGGCTACAGGATGCCCAGATTTATGGTGATTCAGTATTTCTGGCCTGGCCGGTGTGTCAGTTGGATAGAGCATTGTTCTGGACATCAAAAGGTGACAGGTTTGATTACCTTCAGGGCATATACTTGGTTGCGGATTTAATCCCCAGACAGTGCATTTCAGAGGCAACCAATCAAAGTTTCTCTCTCACATCAATGTTTCACTATCTCTCCCTCCCCACCACCCCCCCCCAAAAAAAAAAAACTAATAAAAAACATATCCTTGGGTGGGGATTAAAAAACAGAACAAAACATTATATCTGGGTGAGTCTATGAGGGAGTTTCTGTCAGAGATGAGATTTGACTCATAGATTGAGTGAAGCAGATTGCAGTGTGCAGGGCCTCATCCACCCTGCTAAGGGTCTGAATAGAACAAAAAGCATGAGGAGGGGGAGTTCATGCTCTCTTCTTGAGCTGGGATATCCATTTTTCTCCTGCCCTCAGACATCAGAGTTCCTGGTTCTTGGGCCTTCAGATTCTTAGACTTATACCATCAACACCCTAAGCTCTTAGGCTTTGCACTCAGACTGAATCACACTGCAGGCTTTCCTGGTTGCCCAGCTTGCAAACAGCACGTTGTGGGACTTCTTGGCCTCCATAGCATGTGAGTCAATTCCTATGATAATGCTCCTCTTATATATGTCTCTATATGCTTCTTATTAGTTCTGCATCTTGGGAGATACCAGACTAATACACAGAGTGACAGATTTGCAGAATACCCATGTGTTTGCAGCTCTGCTCCTCGATGTCTCTCAGCTCTATGTCTTCAGGATGCTACCAGTTGGTCAAGCCTCACCTCATGAATGGCTGTGTTTGGAATCTCAGCATAAATGGGGAAGGATTAACTGTCCATTAGACAAGGATTTCAGGCTCCCATGCTTCCTCCCAACCAAGCTTAGTTGGCTCCACAAATGCCTCTTCTGAAGTGAGTGGTTCTTCCGAGTCTGAAGTGTCCCCACTTACTCAGTCTAGTGGGATGAGAAATGTGCCGTTCCTTGTTACAAAGTGAAGGGTTGGCTCATGAAAATCTATGTTATTACAGCTTAGTTGGTCAGCCACAAATATGTATGAAGCCTCCTGCCATATGCAAGATCCCCAAGACCACTCCCAGGTTTGATGGTCTGCTAGGAAGACTCACAGAACTCAGCATGTAGTCATACTTGTGGCTTAGATTTCTTGCAGTGAGAAGATACAGAGCAAAATCAGCATAGGGGAAGTTGCAGGGGGTGAAGTCCAAGGGAGACCAGGCACAAGCTTCCACCAGTGGCTTCCTGGCGGAGTCACTTAGTTCCCTCAGCAGCAAATTGTGACAACATGTGTGAAATGGTGTCTACCAGAAAAACTCATTAGACAAAGCAGCCAGGGTAGGCACCCTCGGCCTGGCATGAACCAAAATTCTGGAAGGGTCCTGGATGGTGTGGCTCACTTGTTTGGAGCATCATCCAGGATACCAAAAGGTTGTGGGTTCAATTTCTGATTAGGGCACATACCTAGGTTGTGGGTTCGATCCCCGGTCAGGGGCATGTATGTGAGGCAATGTATTGAGTTTCACTCTCACATTTACCTCCCTCCCTCCAACCCCTCTCTCTAAAATCAATAAGCATATCCTTAGGTGAGGTTTAAAATATTTCCAGAAGAAATGCAGACCTTTCACCCATTGTGGAAGCCTTTCTATGCATGGTACAGTTTTTCCCCTCAGCTCAAGCAGAACATATGAGACATTTACAGTTGTCCACTATAAGGGCCACCAGTACCATGAATTTCAGTGACTTTTCCTTAAGTTTTTTGGGTCTGATCTGGGCTGGGACCATTCTTTTCATGGTTCTCTTAGTATTTCCAAAGGCCTAGGGCAGTGTTGGCAAACTCATTAGTCAACAGAGCCAAATATCAACAGTACAACAATTGAAATTTCTTTTGAGAGCCAAATTTTTTAAACTTAAACTTCTTCAAACACCACTTTTTCAAAATAGACTTGATCAGGCCATAGTATTTTGTGGACGAGCCACACTCAAGGGGCCAAAGAGCCGCATGTGGCTCACAGGCCGCAGTTTGCCACCATGGGTCTAGGGTAGTACTGAATTCTCAAATTGTAGTTGGCTGTATGATGGTCTAGAACAGTGGTTCTCAACCTTCCTAAGGCCGCGACCCTTGCATACAGTTCCTCATGTGATGGTGACCCCCAACCATGAAATTTTGCTACTGTTATGCATCGTGATGCAAATATCTGCATTTTCCGATGGTCTTAGGTGACCCCTGTGAAAGGGTCGTTCGATCCCCAAAGGGGTCGCAACCCACAGGTTGAGAACCGCTGGTCTAGAGTGTATGGGATCTGGAATGTGACTTCTAGAAAATTATACTGCTTTCTGAATCTCATCTGCAAAATGGGGGAATCCTTCAGGATTTCAGGTTTTGCGATAATGTCAGTGAAGGGTCTGGCACCGAGTCCAGATCAAGGGCACCCAGTAAATGTCCACTGTTGTAATGGTGAGGGGCCAATGGCAGGGCTGGATCAAGTGGAACTGTAATGTAGATGGGGATCCTGACTTATGTATCCAGGCTGTTTTTGTTATGAGTTGTGAGCCCTCTTTACAGGTCCAGAATTAACTAGTTGCTTCAGGGATAATAGCATCGGACAGGCAATTACTTGAAGATTCCAAAGATTTAAGGACCTAAATGATCAAATTTCCATCCACAATGGAAAAATTTAAGAATTTCTTGTGATAGTCTCAAACCTATAGTCAGAGTTCTTCCAAGAAACAGACCCAATAGCAGATAAATAAAAAATCAGACAGACAAATAGATAGGGATTTATTATAAGAAATTGGTTCATGTCATTTTGGATGCTGAGACATCCCATGATCTGCAGTCAGCAGCTGCGCAGCTGGTGGTGTAATTCCAGTCTGAGGGTAGGAGAAGACTGACGTTCCAACACAGAAGTCGGGAGTGAAAGTGAATTTTTTGTTATCTTGATTTTTGCTCTATTTAGGCAGAAACTACTCTGATTACATAATACTGAGCCACTCGTGTGTTTTTTTTAGGTGGTGGGAACCTCCAAAAATCCAGGTTTTTAGGTGCTAGCCAACGGCCAACCTTGTCAGCAGGCTTTCAGAAGGATAAGAGTCAGGCCTGCTATAACTTTCCTACACACTCTGCTCCTGCTCTGTACCAAGCTTATCATAGAGTGATTCTGGGGCTGAAGTCATTGACTCTTCACCATAAGCATCTGTCTTCCTCCTCTTCATTCTGGACCACTGGCCACAGATATGCCTTAGAAAAGAATTTTAATTCTAAACAGCTCTTGGGGTCTTTTGTCCACCTCTGAACTTTCCTTCACATTTGGTAAATGACCTTGTTTGTCCTCTGCACTGGTGGAATTATGTATATAAATATTGTCTTCTCTGAATTGCAAGGATGGAAAGGCATAACTCCCTGGGATATTAATTCCATTTCTTTCTTAAATGCCAGGTTTAGCTTCTAAGAAAACCCAGTTTCTAAGTACACATTATTCCATTAGATGAAGTCCGTGGGCATCTCTTTAATGAGTGGTCACCTTCCTGTATGCTGGAGCCAGTTATTTATTTGATTAACTGGTTTGGGCATTAAACAATGTAATAAAATTTTCTTACTACTGCTGACCTCTTAGATGGGGGTCTACATTTTTGGTGCTGTGCTAGGGATTATTCACCTTGAGATAGAAACTTCTCATCACAGCTTCTGAAGTTTGAGGCATTGTGCTAGCGATGCGGTGATTTGTTCTTCATGGCATAGAGGAAGCCCCCTCTTTCCTTCTTGCCTTGCCCCATTATACCACATAGTTAAAAGTTTTTACTTTGGTTAAAAAGTAAATTTGCCTTTGGGCACTGAGTGTGACTACACCCTTGACCACACTATGTTACTTTCATTTTTTTAGAAAGACATAATACTACTTTTGGATTTTGGTTTTCCATGGAATTTTCCTGAGATCTCAACTTTCTGATTCAGGATTCTTTCCCATATCTCTCTGCTAGTTATTACAATGGAGCTCTGCCTCCTCGTGTGTAAGAGACTGTTGTCTTTGTAGGACAGATGTCTACCACTCTTGTCTGTATCTACCATGAGCTATTGTTCCAAGTCCCAATGCTTGGCTGTCAGGGGACTGTTGTTCCATATCCCATAGGCTAAAATTATTTTTCTTCTCCACAACTCATTTTTGCAGTTATTATGACAGGTGCTTTCTGTGGACAAAAAAGACTGCACATGCCTCAGAGAGCAGGTTTGTTTGTTGTGGTTTAATATTTATTGAAAGCACTTGTCCACGGGGGCACTTATTGACTGGAGGCTAGTTAGGGAGAGCCACATGTTTTCAAAATGATTCTGTGCATGTCCATTCTTTTAGATTTACAGGAAGTTTTATAACAATTTAGTGAGCTGTAGAGACTAAATTGATAAAGTTGAAATATTGTGCATTTTGTTTGCCTGCATTTGAGGGCTTGGTTGCAATGACAACTGTGGATTTATCTCTTACTCTTCATCCCTCCCCTTTCGTTAGCATCCTTATGGTGAACAACTGTTGCATGAACAAGCCGCACACCTGCACTCCTGAGGGTGCTTAAAACTGAGGGTCCCAGAATCCTTTTGTGGGGGGGGTAAGACTTGATTTTTTCTGCTGTGTCTTTGCCAGACAGGCTGAGGAAGTTTTTGTTTCTCTCAACAAAATGAGAAAGTGTTTGGTGGCCTGACTTGTCTTCTTATCAAGTAGAATCTTCATTTTAAAGTTTGTGGAAGAGAGACCAGGTTCCACTGGTCTGGGGTTCATTGCTCCCAACTCCTTATGAAAGTCACTTTTTAATTATGTAGTAATTATGAAACAGTTCTGCTCATTTTTATTCTTCTGCCGTTCTTGTTATAGTTTAGGTCTTTTGGGTTTAATTTTCTGTGACTAAAGCCAAGCCATTTTTTTCCTCTCTCAGTCTAAACTTAACTTTTCTCTATGTATTCTACTCAAAGATAGGAACCAAAACCCCTCAAATAACCCAAGAAGCACTCGATAATAGTCAGTTTGAATAAGATATCCAGAAGATAGAATAGATTGAAAATTGTATAAAGTGAATTTTCTTGCACAAAAGGTGAATGGAAGTTTACAATTTATTTTTAAAGTAATGAAAGACAATCTTTTTGATGGGACAAAAATGCAACAGTAATACTTCTTCAGGTCTTTTTAATGAATCAGAATGCATCAAAACTCAATAAAATTTAAACCATAGGCTCAAAGAGTTATTAAAGTAGTCTTTACTGGTAATTTACTTTTCATTTTCTGTGTGTGTTTGCAAAAGTCTTTTTTAAAAATATATATATTAGTACATATTTCTCTTTATTTCCCCCACTGACCTTTCCCCAGCCTCCCCTAACACCTGTTGCATGCTCTCAGTCCTCTCCACCCTCCCAGTGTCTTGTGTCCCTTGGTGTGCTTATATGCATGCATACAAGTCCTTTGGTTGATCTATTTCCCTCCCTCCCTAACACTCCCCAGCCTTCCCGCTGTAATTTGACAGTCTGTTGGGTGCCTTACTGCCTCTGTATCTCTTTTTATTCATCAGGTTATAATGTTCTTTATTTTCCATAAATGAGTGAGATCATGTGGTATTTTTCTTTCATTGCCTGGCTTATTTCACTTAACATAATGCTCTCCAGGTCCATCCATGCTGTTGCAAAAGGTAAGAATTCCTTCTTTTTTATAGCAGTGTAGTATTCCATTGTGTAGATGGACCATAGTTTTCTAATCCACTCATCTGCTGATGGGCATTTAGGCTGTTTCCAAATCTTAGCTATGGTGAATTGTGCTGCTATGAACATAGGGGTGCATATATCCTTTTTGATTATTGTTTCTAGTGTCTTGGTATATAATCTTAGAAGTGGGATTGCTGGGTCAAATGGGAGCTCCATTTTTAGTTTTTTGAAGAAACTCCATACTGTTCTCCACAGTGGCTGCACCAGTCTGCGTTCATGAGGGTTCCTTTTTCTCCCCATCCTCGTCAACACTTGTCGTTTGTTGATTTGTTGATGATTGCCATTCTGACAGATGTGAGATGGTACCACACTGTTGTTTTGATTTTTATCTCTCGGATAATTAGTGACTTTGAGCAAGTTTTCATATGTCTCTTGGCCTTACTTCTGTCTTCTTTCAAAAAGATTCTATTTAGATCTGTGGCCATTTTTTTTTAATTGGATCATTTATCTTCCTTTTATTAAGTTGTATAAGTTCCCTGTAGATGTTGGAGATTAAACGTTTATCAGTGATAACATTGGCAAATATGTTCTCCCATACAGTGGGCTTTCTTGTTGTTTTGTTGATGGTTTCTTTTTCTGTGCAAAAGCTTTTTATTTTGATGTAGTCCCATTTATTTATTTTCTCTTTAGCTTCCATTGCCCTAGGAGTAGTATCAGTGAAGAAATTGCTTTGGCATACATCTGAGATTTCTCTGCCTGTGGATTCCTCTAGTATTTTTATGGCTTCTCATCTTATGTTTAAGTCCTGTATCCATTTTAATTTAATTTTGTGTATGGTGTAAGTTGGTGGTCTAGTTTCATATTTTTTTGCATGTATCTGTCCAATTTTCCCAACACCTTTTATTGAAGAGACTATTTTGACTCCATTGTATGTTCATGCCTCCTTTGTCAAATATTAATTGAACATAGTGATTTGGGTTGATATCTGAATTCTGTATTCTATTCCATTGCTCTATATTTTGTTCTTGTGCCAGTACCCGGGTGTTTTGAGAACAGTGGCTTTGTAGTACAGCTTGAAATCTGGTATTTGAGATCCCATCTACTTTATTCTTCATTCTCAGGATTGCTGTGGCTATTTGGGGTCTTTTTTTATTCCAGATGAATCTTTGGAGAGTGCTTTTCAGGTCTGTGAAATAAGTTGTTGGTATTTTAATGGGGATTGTATTGAATCTATAGGTTGCTTTGGGTATTATGGACATTTTAATGATATTGATTCTCCCAATCCATGAGCCTGGTATGCTCTTCCATCTGTTAACATCTTCTTCTATCTCACTGTTCAGTCCTGCAGTTTTCCGCATATAGGTCTTTTACCTCCTTAGTTAAGTTTATGCCTAAGTATCTTAATTTTTTGGTGTGATGGTAAATGGGATTGCTTTTTTAGTCTCTCTTTCTGTAAGTTCACTATTGGTGTATAGAAATATCATAGATTTCTTGGTGTTAATTTTGTATTACACTACATTGTCGAATTCATTTATTAAGTATATTAGTTTTTGGATGGAGTCTTTCGGGATTTTATGTACAATATCATGTCATCTGCAAATAAGGACAGCTTTACTTCTTTTTTTCCAATTTGGATGCCTTTTATTTCTTTTTCTTGTCTAATTGCAATGCCTAACACTTCCAGTACTATGTCAAACAAGAGTGGTGAGAGTGGGCATCCTGTCTTGTTCCTCTTCTTAGTGGAAATGGTTTTAATTTTTGCCCATTGTGTATGATGTTAGCTGTGGGTTTATCATATATGGCTTTTATGATGTTGAGGTATGATCCTTCTATTCCCACCTTGTTGAGAGTTTTTACAAGAAACGGTGTTGGATTTTATCAAATGTTTTTTCTGCTTCTATTGATATGACTATATGATCTTTATCTCTCAATTTGTTTATGTGATGTATCACGTTTATTGATTTGTAAATATTGTACCATCCTTGCATTCCTAGGATAAATCCTACTTGGTCATGGTGTATGATCTATCTGATGTGCTGCTAGATCTGATTTGCTAGAATTTTGTTGAGGATTTTGGCATTTATGTTCATGAGGGAGATTGACCTGTAATTCTCTTTCCTTGTGTTGTCTTTATCTGATTTTGTTATTAGAGTGATGCTGCCTTCATAGAAGGTGCTTGGAAGTGTTCCTTCCTCTTGAATTTTTTGAAATAGTCTGAAGAGGATAGGTTTTAGTTCTTCCTTGAATGTTTGGTAAAACTTCCCTGTGAAGCCTTCTGGCCCTGGGCTTTTGTTTGCTGGAAATTTTTTGATAATTGCTTCAATTTCTTCCATTGCTATTGGCCTATTAGATTCTTTTTGATTGAGTTTTGGAAGGTTATATTTTTTAGGAATATATCCATTTCCTCCAGGTTGTTCAGTTTGTTGGAATGGAGTTGCTCATAGTATTTTTTAACAATTCTTAGTATTTTTGTGGGGTTGGTTGTTATTTCTCCTCTTTCATTTCTTATTTTTTTTTATTTAGATCCTCTCTCCTTGCTTCTTGGTCAGCCTGGCTAGGGGTTCATCAATTTTGTTTATGCTTTCAAAGAACCAGCTCTTGGTTTTGTTGATCTTTTGTATTGTTTCTTTGGTCTTTATGTCATTTATCTCCATTCTGATCTTTACTATTTTCTTCCTTCTGCTTACACTGGGATTTTTTTGTTGCTCTCTTTCTAACTCTTTGAGTTGTAGGGTTAGGTGATTTATTACCATAGTTTCTTGTTTTTTGCTTTAGGCTTGTAGAGCTATGAACTTTGCTCTCAAGACTGCTTTTGCTATGTCCCATAGAATTTGGATTGTTGTGTTATCATTGTCATTTGTTGCCATGATGTTTTTTTATTTCTTCTTTGATCTCTCTGGTTACCCAATTCCTGTTTAATAGCATGCTGTTTAGTCTCCATATATTTGATTTCTTTGGATTCTTTTTATTGTAGTTAATTTCCAGTTTTATGCCACTGTGATCTGACAAGATGCTTGATATGATTTCTATCTTCTTGAATTTGAAGAGACTTTGCCTATGACCCAACATATGGTCTATCTTTTAAAATAACCCATGTGCACTTGAGAAGAATGTATATTCTGTGGCTTTGGGGTGAAAGGTTCTGAAGATGACAATTAATTCCATCTGGTCTAGTGAGTCATTTAGATTTGATGTTTCTTTCCTGATATTTTGTTTAGAGGATTTGTCCAATGGTGATAGTGGGGTATCAAAGTCTCCTACTATGATTGTATTGCTGTCAATGTCTCCCTTGATATCCTCCAGGAGTTTTTTTAAAAAATATATATTTGGATGCTCCTGTATTGGGTGCGTATATGTTTACCAGTGTTATTTCTTCTTGTTGGATTGCTCCCTTTTGTATTATTAAGTGGACTTCTTTATCTCTTGTTATGTCCTTCATTTTGAGATCTAATTTGTCAGATATAAGTATTGCTTCTCCAGCTTTTTTTTCATTTCCATTCGCCTGAAAAACCATTTTCTAACCCTTCACCCTCAGTCTGTGTGCGTCTTTTTTTCTGAGGTGGGTTTCTTGTAGACAGCAGATATATGGGTCAAGTTTTCTTATCTAATCTGTTACCTTATGTCTTTTGATTGGAGCATTTAATCCATTTACATTTAAAGTTATTATTGATAGGTACTTATTTGTCACCATTTTTATTCTTTACCCCTGTGTTCCTTTTTCACTTCCTATTTCTTTCTTCCTTTTTTTTTTTTACAGCAGAGCGTTTAGCATTTCTTGCATTGCTGGTAATAAATTCCGTTAGCCCTTTTTTTTTGTCTGTGAAGCTCCTGATTTCAAGTTCAATTTTGATTTATAGCCTTGCTGGGTACAGTATTCTTGGGTTCAGACCCTTTCTTTGCATGACTTTGTATATTTCATTCCATTCCCTTCTGGCCTGATGAGTTTCTGGTGAGAAATCATCGCTAGTCTGATGGGGGTTCCTTTGTAGGTAACTTTCTGTCTCTCTCTGGCTGCTTTTAAGATTCTCACTTTGTCACTGGTGTTTGCCAATTTAATTATAATGTGCCTTGGTGTCAGTCTTTTGCGGTTCATTTTGCTTGATACTTTGTGAGTTTCTTGGATTTGTGAGGGTTTCTTCTTTCCTATATCAGGGAAGTTTTCTGTCATTTCTTCAAATAGGTTTTCTATTCCTTGCTCAGTTTCCTTTCCTTTTGGCACTTTTATTATGTGCATGTTATTTTGTTTTGTGTTTTCCTAAAGTTCCCTTAGATTTTCCTCTTGCTTTTTAGTTTTTTTCTAAAAGCTGCTATACTTTGGTATTTTTTCTTACCTTGTCTTCTAGCTCACTGATGCAGTCCTCTGCTTCTTCTAATCTATTCTTGATGCTTTATATTGAGTTCTTTATAGCAGTGATGTAATTTTTCATTTCTTCTTGGTTCTTCATTTCCTGTTGGTTCTTACACATATTGTTGAGTTTGTTTTCCATTCTTTTTTTAAAAAAATATTTTTATTGATTTTTTACAGAGAGGAAGGGAGAGGGATAGAGACTTAGAAACATTGATGAAAGAGAAACATCAGTCAGCTGCTTCCTGCACACCTCCCACTGGGAATGTGCCCGCAACCAAGGTATATGCCCTTGACAGGAATTGAACCTGAGACCTTTCAGTCCGCAGGCCAACGCTGTATCCATTGAGCCAAACCAGTTAGGGCTGTCTTCTATTCTTTTCAACCACCTTATAACCATTTCTCAGAATTCTTTTTGCTTGCCTCCATTTCATTTACTTTCTTTTCTGGTGATGCCTGCTTTTCTTTCATATGTGGGCTATTTCTTTGTCTCCCCATGATCTCTCTTCTCTGGGTGTATGATTATGTATTTCTCTCTCTCAGTGTCCATGCCAGTCACTCTGGGAGGGAACCCAGCAGCAGTGGGGGCTGCCTGTTCAACAGCACCCCACTGTCTCAAGTATAGTTGTCCCTCAACTCACCAACAAATACTCCCTGTGTGACCCTCAGCTGTCCTTTCTATCTACTTCAGGACAAGGCTTGGGACATGTCTGTTTTATTCTGCCACCATTTTTTCCTCCCATCTGCAAAAATCTTTATGTATCATTCATCTCATAATATGCACATCAGATGTCAAACTGGATACAAGCCATGAGTGTCAGAATTATGGAGAGAAGCCTTGTAAATTCAATATATGTGAGAGAGCCTTCAGTTATCTCTTGTGTTTTGAAAAAGATGGAAGAAATCACAATGGAGAGAAAAACCTGCAAGTGACCTGTTTGGTGCTCATGGTGGTAGGGATAGAGGGCTGTGGTCATGCTACAGTCTCTTAGTCTGGCCTTTGCTGTTGCTGCCTTGGCCCTGTCACTGCCTCGCGGTCGCATCACAGTGGTGCATGCCGCCCCTTCTCCCGAATGCACCATTGTAGTTAGTAATTTACTTTTCTTAAAACTCTGATTTCTCTTAAACATGCAAAATTGGAATGCCCTTCTACTAACATTTTATGTCATGTAGATCTCCAAATCCCTTCATTCACACTTAACGTTTTTAGTTTCACCCTCAACCTTGAACATTTACCTTTAGTCAAGTTTTCATAAGTCTAAAGTCTAATAACATGGCTCTTTTAGAAGGTGGAAGGTTGCATGTGGACTGTTTTTCTCTTTTTTTTTGTTTTGTTTTCTAACAAGGAAATAGTAAAAAAGGAACTTTCAATCATTGTTGAACACTTTGGGGAAAGTGAAAGCCTGCCTTCGCCATTTCATTTATAAGGCGAAGCATGTGAGAAGTGAATACTCCTAAAAAGGTCTAAAATCTGCCGAGAGAGGAGGCAGCGATGGCAGAGTCCAGGCAGTTTTTGGAAGAAGGTAGTCATTTATTTGCATCCTTCCCATCTTGTTTTTTCTTCTTGTGTACTCTGCTCTCCTCCTCCCCCACTATTTCTTTCCTTGCTAATATTTCCCTTAGATTTTGAACTTTTTTTTTTTAAACTTCTTATATTTTAGCTCACAGTAGTTGAGAAGACAGTGACTTCCCTCTTAGAGAGATCTATTTTGTTAAGGGTCCTGGAAGATAGATCCAAAGAAATTAATCTTTAGTAGTGAAACTTTGGCTTAAGTAGGAAGGATATTTATGAGCAGAGAGTGTTCTCAGGGACTATTTATGACATCATCTCATGGAAAAGAGATGATGAATGCCCATTGCGTGTCAGACACTTTGGTCAAATATACAGATGAATAAATGATGTTGCTTGCATTTCAGGGACCCTACAATGGTAGGGGAGGGGAAAAACAAGCATAGCCATTAATAGTTATAAGCAGTGTTGTAATTGCCTTCCCAGAGGCTTAGACCATGGGTTATACTCATATGGTCAAGCATGAGAATGGCCATGGAAGCCTCCATTTCTCTGGTCTCTGAGACTTTGAGGAGATCATGCTAATTGAGTTAATGTTAGAATTCTGAATAAAACCACCTTGGAACTCACTGAAATACTACACAGAGTTTAGACTTAGCTTTGGTTCCACCATTTTTGTTTTTGTTCTTTTGGCAGGAAGGGTGGGCGTTAGGTTCATGTTACTTGGCTGGCTTCTATGTTAGCTTTGCCATTACTGACTATGAGATATCTAGCACCAAAATAGGGTCAGAAAAGGGAAGGCATGATTGGACTGCAGAGAAGACATACTTTCCTTTGTGTATTCAAAATATCATCACCTAGTAATGTTAACACACATTTTAAAGATAGGAGTCTGCCCCCTGATCTTCTCCTGACTTGCCTTTAGCCATTAAAAACATTGCATTTGCACTATCTGCAGTAGTAAAAGGGAAAAAAGTTTTCACTCTTTTTAATATAAAAGTTATAAACCATGCCTTGACAACTTCAGAAAATTATATCACTAATTTATTTTTGTTAGTATAACTTTTAATGTCTCCCTTATCTTCATGCCTAACTGTTGTTTTCTGGAATGAAATTAACAGTGTTTTGAAAGTTAATTTGGAGGTAAATGAATGATATATTCATAATAGCGGATTTAGGCATGTTGTCATTTGGTGAAGGTCAAATACTAACTTTTACAAAAATAAATTTTTAGGAAGAATGAGAATTCCCTAACTAGTAAAAGGATGTTGTGTGTGAGATTTTTGTTCCTTACAGATACCACTGTTGACTTCTATTGCAGGTAGAATGGAAAATATGATGTGTTTGCTTTAATTATTACCTTCACCATTCAGACAGTTTATATTTGAGAAAGCTCAGATTTTTCAAGAAGAAATAGCCATTATGTAAAACCTCTCTTTTCTTGTAACCTTGGCCCTTTTGCAACATCCTTAATGCCAACAATCACCAAACCCTTTGGAGTTAGACCTGATTGTTACAATTGTTGATCAGATTTTTAGTTGCCTCTTCCCTCCATGCTGCTCTTGCTATTGGTGTGGCTTTGACTTCCTTTTGTGCTAACATAGGCGGTCCTTGAGAGCATTATGCTAAGTAAGATAAATAAGATAAAGACAAATACTGCATGATATCGTTTATATATGAACTATAAAAACCTGAAACTTGTAGAAACAGAGAGTAGAATGGTGGCTGCTAGGACTGGGGATATTGGGAAGATGTTGGTCAAAGGATATGGGGATCTGATGCATAGCATGATGATTTTATAGTTAACAGTACTGTATTACATACTTGAAACTTGCTAAGAGAGTAGATCTTAAATGTTCTTATCACAGAAAAGAAATGGAAATTATGTGTCCTGATGGCATTGTTAGCTAATGCTCTGGTAGTAATTATATTGCAATATATAAATGTATTAAATCAACATGTTGCACCCCTTAAACTTACATAACATTATATGTCAATTACATCTTAATTAAAAAAAACTATTGACATTCCACCCCTAATAATGGGAGGCAAGAAGTTTTTCTATCTAGCCCAAATAGCATTATCACAACTAACACAATTAATATATATTTTTTTCTCTAATATCCAGTTCATATTCAGGTTTCTCAAGTGTGGTCAGGTCAGAGGCTGCAGTCACTTCATATGGGGAATGAGGAGGCAGAACTAACTAAATGATCTGCGAGGCTTATAGAAGCATAAAAGGTTTAGGTATACAACCTATAGCAAATGCTGCTCTGATTTTGTTCATTTATCTCTTGTTTTTAGAGAAAGAGGATTCAAAGATTACAGTCATAAACGATGGCTCTATAACAAGATAAGATGGAAATTTGGAAATTGCTTATTTGGTTCATGGAATCAATCCAGTCAGGTTGGAGGTGCCTCACAGTGTGCTTGTCTTGCCTTAGCACTGGTGAGATAAACCAGACACTTGTCAGAGAAAGAGCAAGAAAGGAGTTTTAGGCCCAACAGGTTTTGAACTCTCATTTTACATGCTCCACAAATTTCATAATGCACTTTAGAGTTAAAAACAATGACTTTGACAGTCCTTTTGATTTTTGTTGTTTTTTTAATAAAAACTAAATGCTGAATCTCTAAGGTTAACCTGTCTAAGAAAATTTCCATTATTCCAGAACAAAGGAATGAAAAAAAAAATCATGCAGTGACTGCCTAGCAGATATCAGGTGCTCTTAGTCCTAGAGGTCACCAGTGACTGGCTTGTTCTCTGCACAGAGCAGTGCCCCATGAGGTCTCTTCCCAGCTTCTTAACCTTCCCAACCTGCCACCTTGTTATGTGTGTGAAGAATGAGGTCCTTTCCCACGTGATCTCTGGTTGAGGAGTCAGACAGGTGGAGACCAAAATATTAACTTTATCCCTGATAAAAGCTAACTCGGAGAACTAGAGTATGTGGTGCTGGTCCACTGTGGGCCTCACCTCCTGGTGGGTGGCGTAGGGGAAAGAAACCATAAGTGGGCTTCCAGAAGACTCCCAAAAGAGGGATGGGGAGAGTGCTGAGTTTCCAAATCTCCTGGTTCTCCTGACCAGCCCTCGGAAGGAGGGGTAGGGAGAGGACACAGGGAAGCACAGCCATAGAGAAAAAGAGATCAGGAGTGTACTAGAATCACTCTTCCTCTTGGGCATGGTATTCCCTGGTGTCATGGGTGTCCTGTGGTCTCCTCCCCTCTGTCTTAGCATCATAGACTCACTTAGAGGGGCGAGAGAAATGAGATAAATTTTGATAGTTCTGTAAATATTATCATTGGTAGGATATATACTCATTAAATAGTTAAATCCTTAAGACAATCCATCTTTAAAATGTGTCGAATGATGAATATACCAATCATTTCTTTTGCATTTTGCGAAGGAGATGTGTGTGTGTGTGTGTGTGTGTGTGTGTGTGTGTGTGTGTGTTGTGAGTGGGGCAGAGAGGAAGTGGGATGGAGTGTTAATGGTTCTTGGAAGATTTATTACCTAAAGGAATTATAGGCTTTTCTGATGAAATGTTCACCCTCTGAGTGTTCTGTCCAGAAGGCAGATCCTCTGGCTGGCTGACCTTCTGCTCCTAGGTCCTGGGAACCAGGGCAAAGATACTGAGGACTTCGGGCAGTGCTTGTTTTGGGAGCCAAGGGGCCAATAATCCCCTCATCAAGGAAGGAGAGGGGGTTGGGATGAACCATGCAGGTTCTAGTAAGAAGTTGGTGAGATAGGGAAGGAGGAACCAAGGGCTGTTAGAGCAGGTAGATTGGGTAGGCATTATTAGCTGATACCTTACAATGTGCAGAAACCATACTTTGTTTTCAGGCATGTTCTGAGAGTAGAGCATGGAGCAGAACAATGATTTTTATTTAGATTAATAGAGCAGAAGATTGCACTACATTTTTTGATAGTCAAAATAATTTTAAAATATACATACCAAAATTTTCCATTTTAACCACTGTTAGGTGTACTATTCAGTGGCATTAAATACATTCACATTGTACCACCAGCAGCTATTTCTAGAACTTTTTCATCTCTCACAACTGAAAGTCTATACCCATTAACAGTTAATGATTGCTCATGGTAACCAGCCCCCTGGGAACCACGATTCTACATTCTATCTATGAATTTTACTAACTCTAGATATCATGTAAGTGGAATCATACAGTATTGTCTTTTTGAGACTAGCTTATTTCACTTAGCATAATGTCTTTAAAGTTCATCTATATTGTGGCATGTGTCAGAATTTCTTTCATTTTTAACATTAAATAATATTCCATTGTATGATATACCACATTTCCTTTATCCATTCATTAGTCAATGGAATGCCACTCTTTGTGATGGCCTCCACTTTTGGCTGTTGTGAATAATGCCAGTATGAATATGGGTACACACATATCTGTTTGCATTACATTTTTTTAAAGTAAACTTTGAATTGAAGTATAATATATACATTACATTTTTAGTGACCACAATACATGTCACGTCAATATGGTGACTCACATTGAAACTGAATTTATCTAGATCCCCTAGAGTTTTAAATGCAACCTCTGTAATATGAATACATTTTATCACTAATCCTTGACTCTTTTGTTCAGAATTGTTAATTTTTGTGCACCTAATTGAACATTTAATCTTGATAGACCCCATTCACTAAACCAGCCTGTCAAGATCTTTTGGAAATTTGAGTCTTTCATCTAGTTTAATTCTGGGTTGTCTACAAATGTTATGATTATATCCTATCTATCTCTACAACACAATAACACTTGCTCCCCCTTGCCCCCCTCTCCCCACCCATTGGCTTATTTCTTTGGGTCATTCACCTATCTATCCAACTTTTTTCACTCTAGCCCCATTTTTTTCATTTCAGTCTGAAGGATATCATAAGAGAACTTGTCAGCTTATGATATGTATGTCTGTTTATTTCCATGCTATAACATTCTAGAAACCAGAGCCAGAAGCATCATACACTATCCTAGTTTTTTTTATCAGTAATGGTAGCCACCAAAAGGTTGTAGGTGAGTGAAGGTTAGCTATTCTCCCACAGCTTCACTCCCAGGTTATAATGAAGTCAAGTTTTAGACCAACACTTATTAAACAAATATTTATCAGCAATCAGGCAAAATCCAGGCCATATGTACTGTTCTGTCACCTGAAGCCCCAGCTCTCTACCGCCTCCATGCTTTGACCACCACTTAGGATGAATGCTTCCTTATTTATTTATTTATTTATTTATTTATTTATTTATTTATTTATTTAGATTTCTTTTGGTTTTTAATACTTTTTAAAATTTTTATTAATTTTTTATACGTATCTCCCCATTGCCCCCCTCCCTCCCAGGGATACCCCAACACCCCAGTGTCTATGTTCATTGGTTATGCTTATATGCATGCATACAACTCCTTTGATTGATCTCTTATCTACCTCACCTAACTTTAATCTTCCTGCTGTAATTTCACAGTCTGTTTGAAGCTTTACTGCCTCTGTATCTATCCTTTTGTTCATCAGTTTATAATGTTCTTTATTATCCACAAATGAGTGAGATCATGTGATGCTTCTCCTTCATTGACTGGCTTATTTCACTAAGCATAAGGTTCTCCAGTTCCAACCAGGTTGCTGCAAATGGTAAGAGTTCCTTCTTTTTAATGGCAGCATAGAATTCCATTGTGTAGATGTACCACAGTTTTCTGATCCACTCATATGCTGACGGGCACCTAGGCTGTTTCCAAATTGTAGCAATTGTAAATTGTGCTGCTATGAACATAGGGGTGCATAAATCCTTTCTGATTGGTGTTTGTGATTTCTTAGGATAAATTCCTAAGAGTGGTATTATAGGGTCAAATGGGAGATCCATTTTTAGTTTTTTGAGGAAACTCCATACTGTTCTCCACAGTGGCTGCACCAGTTTGCATTCCCACCAACAGTGCACAAGGGTTCCTTTTTCTGTGCATCCTCGCCAACACTTGTCGTTTGTTGATTTGTTGATGATTGCCATTCTGACAGGTGTAAGATGGTATCACATTGTCATTTTGATTTGCATCTCTCGGATGATTAGTGACTTTGAACATGTTTTCATGTGTCTCTTGGCCTTCCTTCTGTCGTCTTTTGAAAAGGTTCTATTTAGGTCTGTTGCCCATTTTTTTATTGGATCGTTCATCTTCCTTTTATTAAGTTGTATAAATTGACTATAGATTTTGGAGATTAAACCTTTATCAGTGATAACATTTGCAAATATGTTCTCCCATACAGTGATCTTTTTGTTGTTTTGTTGATGGTTTCTTTTGCTGTGCAAAAGCTTTTTATTTTGATGTAGTCCCATTTGCTTATTTTTTCTTTAGCTTCCATTGCCTTTGGAGCAGTATCAGTGAAAAAGTTCTTTCGGGATATATCTGAGATTGTGCTGCCTGTGGATTCCTTTAATATTTTTATGGTTTCCCTTCTAATGTTTAAATCCTGTATCCATTTTGAGTTTATTTTTGTATTTGGTGTAAGTTGGTGGTCCAGTTTCATTGTTTTGCATGTATCTGTCCAATTTTCCCAACACCATTTTATTGAAGAGGCTATCTTGGCTCCATTGAATGTTCATGCCTCCTTTGTCAAATATTAGTTGAATATAGTGGTTTGGGTGGATATCTGGGTTCTCTATTCTATTCCATTGGTCTATATGTCTGTCCTTGTGCCAATACCAGGCTGTTTTGAGAACAGTTGCTTTGTAGTATAGCTTGAAATCTGGTATTGAGATCCCACTTACTTTATTCTACTTTCTCAGAATTGCTGTAGCTATTTGTGGTCTTTTTTTGTTCCAGATGAATCTCTGAAGAATTCTTTCTAGGTCTGTGAAATATGTCGTTGGTATTTTAATGGATAGTGCGTTGAATCTGTAGATTGCTTTGGGTAGTATGGGTTTTTTAATGATGTTGATTCTCCCAATCCATGAGCATGGTATGCTCTTCCATCTGTTAACATCTTCCTCTATCTCTTTTTTCAGTGTCCTGTAGTTTTCTGCATATAGGTCTTTTACCTCTTTAGTTAGGTTTATTCCTAGGTATCTTAATTTTTTTGGTGCGATGGTAAATGGGATTGCTTTTTTAATTTCTCTTTCTGTAATTTCACTATTAGTGTATAGAAATGCCACAGACTTCTTAGCATTAATTTTGTACCCTGCTACATTGCCGAATTCATTAATTAAGTCAATTAGTTTTGGAATGGAATCCTTTGGGTTTTTCATGTACAATATCATGTCATCTGCAAATAAGGACAGCTTTACTTCTTCTTCTCCAATTTAGATGCCTTTTATTATTTCTTCTTGTCTAATTGCAATGGCTAATACTTCCAGTACTATGTCAAACAGGAGAGGTGAGAGTGTGCATCCCTGTCTTGTTCCTGTTCTTAGGGGAAATGGTTTTAGTTTTTGCCCATTGAGTATGATGTTAGCTGTTGGTTTATCATATATAGCTTTTATGATGTTGAGGTATGATCCTTCTATTCCCACTTTGCCGAGAGTTTTTATCAAAAAAGGGTGTTGGATTTTGTCAAATGCTTTTTCTGCTTCTATGGATATGACTATGTGATTTTTATCTCTCAGTTTGTTTATGTGATGTATTACATTTATTGATTTGCGGATATTGTACCATCCCTGCATTCCTGGGATGAATTCTGCTTTGTCATGGTGTATGATCATTCTGATGTACTGCTGGATCCGATTTGCTAGAATTTTGTTGAGGATTTTGGCATCTATGTTCATGAGAGGTATTGGCCTATAATTCTCTTTCATTGAGTTGTCTTTATCTGGTTTTGGTATTCGGGTGATGCTGGCTTCATAGAAGGTGTTTGGAAATGTTCCTTCTTCTTGAATGTTTTTGAATAGTCTGAGGAGGATAGGTTTTAATTCTTCCTTGAATGTTTGGGAAAACTCTCCTGTGTAGCCATCTGCTCCCAGGCTTTTATTTTCTGGAAGCTTTTTGATTACTGCTTCAATTTCTTCCATACTTATGGGACTATTGAGATGTTTGGCTTCCTCCTCATTGAGTTTTGGAAGGTTATATTTTTCTAGGATAATGTCCATTTCTTGCAGGTTGTCCAATTTGTTGGAATAGAGTTGTGCATAGTATTTTTTTTACAATCCTTTGTATTTCCACAGGGTCTGTTGTCATTTCTCCTCTTTCATTTCTGATTTTGTTTATTTGGGTCTTCTCTCTTTGCTTCTTGGTGAGCCTGGCTAGAGGTCCATCAATCTTGTTTATCCTTTCAAAGAACCAGCTCTTTGTTTTGTTGATCTTTTGAATTGTTTCTTTGGTCTCCAAGTTGTTTATCTCCGTTCTGATCTTCACTATTTCCTTCCTTCTGAGTACATTGGACTTTTCTTGTTACTCTAGTTCTAGCTCTTTGAGTTGTAGGTTTAGGTAATTTATTACCATTGTTTCCTGTTTTTTGCAGTAGGCTTGTAGGGCTATGAACTTTCCTCTCAAGACTGCTTTCACTGTGTCCCATAAATTTTGTATTGTTGTGTTGTCATTGTCATTTGTTGCCATGATGTTTTTTATTTCTTCCTTGATCTCTCTGATTACCCACTTGTTGTTTAATGGCATGCTGTTTAGTCTCCATGTTTTTGATTTCTTTCTATTGTTTTTATTATAGTTGATTCCCAGTTTTATGCCACTGTGGTCTGAGAAAATGCTTGATATGATTTCTATCTTGTGGAATTTGAAGAGACCTTTCTTATGATCCATCATATGATCTATCTTTGAAAATGACCCATGCGCACTGGAGAAGAATGTATATTTTGTGGCTTTGGGGTGAAATGTTCTGAAGATGTCAATTAATTCCATCTGGTCTAGTGAGTCATTTAGGATTGATGTTTCTTTGTTGAATTTTTTGTTTAGAGGATTTGTCCAATTGTGTCAGTGGGGTATTAAAGTCTCCTACTATGATTGTATTGCTGTCAATCTCTCCCTCAATATCCTCCAAGATTTTTTTTTTATGTATTTAGGTGCTCCTATATTGGGTGCATATATGTTTACCAGAGTTATTTCTTCTTGTTGGATTGTTCCCTTTAGTATTATGAAGTCGCCTTCTTTATCTCTTATTATGTCCTTCACTTTGACATCTAATTTGTCAGATACAAGTATTGCAACCCCAGCTTTTTTTTCATTTCATTACCATGTTCCATCCCTTCACCCTCAATCTGTGTGCATCTCTTTTCCTGAGGTGGGTTTCTTGCAGACAGCAGATATATGGATCATGTTTTCTTATCCAATTGGTTACCCTATGTCTTTTGATTGGAGCATTTAATCCATTTACATTTAAAGTTATTATTGATAAGTACTTATCTTTGGCCATTTTTAGTCCTTACCCCCGAGTTCGTTCTTTGCTTCCTATTTCTTTTTATTACAGCAGACCCTGTAACATTTTTTGCATTGCTGGTTTGGTGGTAATATATTCCCTTAGTCCTTTTTTTGTCTGTGAAGCTTTTGATTTCACCTTCAATTTTGATTGAGAGTCTTGCAGGATACAATATTCTTGGATTCAGACCCTTCCTTTCCAATTACTTTGTATATTTCATTCCATCCCCTTCTGGCCTGATGAGTTTCTGTTGAGAAGTTAGTAGCTAGTCTTATGGGGGTTCCTTTGTAGGTAACTTTCTGTTTCTCTCTGGCTGCTTTTAAGATGCTTACTTTGTCGTCGGTGTTTGCCAATTTAATTATAACGTGCCTTGGTGTCGATTTGTTGGGGTTCATTTTGCTTGGGAATCTGTGAGCTTCTTGGATTTGTGTGGGTTTTTTCTTTCCTATATTGGGGGAATTTTCTGTCATTATTTCTTCAAACACGTTCTCTAATCCTTGTTCAGTTTCCACTCTTTCTGGAACCCCAGTTATGCGGATGTTGTTTTGTTTCATGTTATCCCAAAGTTCCCTTAGGCTCTCCTCTTGCTTTTTAACTTTTTTTTCTAGAAGCTGCTGTACTTGTGTATTTTTTCCTACTGTGTCTTCTAGCTCACTGATGTGTGGTCCTCTGCTTCTTCTAGTCTACTTTTGATGCTTCTATTGAGTTCTTTATAGCAGTGATATCATTTTTCATTTCTTCTTGTTTATTCTGCACCTCCTCTAGGTTCTTCTGCATTTCTTCTTGCTGCTTCTTCATCTCCTCTTGGGTCTTCTTAATTTCCTCTTGGCTCTTACTCAGATTGTCGATTTTGTCTTCCATTCTTTTCATCCACCTTATGATCATTTCTCTGAACTCTTTCTCTGGCAGTCTTATTTCTGCTTCTATTTCGTTTACTTCCTTTTCTGGTGAAACCTGCCTTTCTGTCTTATGTGGGCTGTTTCTTTTTCTGCCCATGGTCTTTCTTAGGGTGTCTGGTTATGTAGTTATGTAGTTTTCTCTCCTATGTTGATTGAAAGGCACAAACTACAACACGACCAGATACAGTACACAAGGCACTGAGTAGAAATGTGTTCAAGATGTTAAGAATCACAAATAAGGTGACCACCAATGAAAGACAAATTAGGGGTAAATAGAGAAAGAAGAAGAGGAAAATGAGGAAAAAAGAAAAGAAAGAAATGCCAGAATCAAATTGGGAGAGGGAGAAAAATAAATAAATAAACGAACAAAAAAATAAAATAAAATAAGAAATAAAAAGGAGAACAAGGAGAAGAAAAGAGGAAGAGAAAAAAGTCAGAGAGAAAAGAAAGCGTATAAGAGAGAAAAGGGGAACAAAATATAGAAGTCAGGAGACAACTCCAATAGAACAGTCAGTAATCCCAATAAAGGCCAGCAACCAGTACCTGGAGATTAATACAAACTGCAAATAGCAACTGGTATCGAGGGAGATGAGGGAAAAGAGAGGTAAAAAACAAAGTAAGCAAAAAGCAAAATAAAACAAGTAAAATAAACTAAAACAATCTCACAAAAAATTTCAAAAAATCAATACAATCATTTTTCAGGCAAATAGCAACAAAAGGACATAGAGAAAAAACAACTTTTGGCTAGTGAAGACAAGAAGAGAGAGGTTTGTGTGGACTTGTAGTAGGGGATTTGAAATTAGATATATAAATGGGGTGAAATTTTAACCAGGTAAAGAGAAAGAATAGGGAGAATCTAAAGTTGGAAAAGGGAAAGATAAACAAGACAACAAAATGGGGAAAGTTAGGAGGACAGTGTTGGCATAAAGATAGAGTTGAGTTGGAGTAAAATTATGCTAAAGGAAAGATGAAAATAGAATGTAGAACTCTAATCCCGAAATAAAGAGAAAACAAAATGACACTTTTTCCCAAAAGGTAAAGTACTAGTAGTAATTAATAATACTAGTTTAAAACAAAAATGTAATAATTAAAAAGGTAAAATGAGGTGGAAAGAAAAAATAGTCTTTTAATTAAAATATGTAAAAATGAAAAATAAAAAAAATTAAAAAAAAAGAAAAAAGGAAAAGAGAAAAAAAGAAATAGAATGGTTCTTCACTTCCACTATTATTCTGCTTGGCACTCCTGTTTCCCAGTAGGGAAGGTATTGCAGTTCCCTGTGTTCCCCTCTTGGTGTTTTAATCTCTTTATTCTTTTGTGGTTATGCGAGAGTCCATTTGTGTGTCATCCACTGGGTGGCAGTGTTTCGGAATTGATCTCTGAGACAAAGCACAGGACCTCTCTAGGCTGTGCTCAGATCCTGCTACTCTGTGGTTCTCAAAGCCAGTTTGTGGGGATTTTGAACCCGGGACACTGTAATAACTCCCAGGCTATCCCTCTGCCCCAGAAAAAACGAGTCATTTTCCAGAGCTCCCCTCTGTCAACAGCTTACAGAGTTTGCCTCCACACTTAGGGATCATGCCCTGACCACCTCTGCAGACCTCTCCAGAGGCAGCTTTCCCCCAACCAGGTTCCCACAGCGTGCACGTCTCTGTTGTGTGGGGGTAGGTGTCTCAGGCGAAATCTGACCCTTCCACAGGCCGCGTGGATCTCCGAATCCGCCGCCCGCGCTTGCGCTCCACCTGGAAAGCCGTGCTCTGGGTCCCCTGCTGCTCGGTGGGTGCCTCCATCAGCCGCAGCTTTCAGACCTCTACAGACATCCACATCCCTCTTATCCCAGGCGAAATCTGACCTTTCCATGTGTTCTGTGGATCTCTGATTCCGCCCCATGTCTGCGCCGATTGGAGAGCGGAGTTCTGGGTCCCTGGGTCCCTGGCTGCTCGATGGGTGCTCCAGCCACCGGCTTCAGACCGCCGCAGACATCCACCTTCCTCTGCAAGATGGCGCGGTCTCCGTTCGCGCTGGTGGCTCCGGTGGACAAAAACCCCGTGGCAGTGGGGCTGCCTGGCCGGGAGAGCCCCTTCCAGCAGTTCCCCGCCTTCCCCTGGAGGACAACTGACTCTTAACTTGCCAACAAACGCTCCCAGTGCGACTCTCAGCCGCTCTCTCTCCTTGTGCCCAGCGACAAAGCTTCAGACGCATCTGTCTACTCCACCGCCATTTTCTCTCCTCCCTTTTTTATTTTTAAAAAAATAAATATTTATTGTTCAGATTATTACAATTGTTCCTCCTCTCCCTGCATCCTCCATAGCTCCCCTTCACCCTGTTCCCACACCACCCTCTGCCCTTACCTGCAACCCCTGCTGTCCTCATTCATAGGTCTACGATTTTGTCCAGTCTCTTCCTGCACCCCCCACACCCTTTTCCCCCTGGAATTGTCAGTCCACTCCCTTTCTATGCCTCTGGTTCTATTATATTCACCAGTTTATTCTGTTCATCAGATTTTTTATTCACTTGATTTTTAGATTCATTTGTTGATAGATATGTATTTGTTGTTCATAATTTTTATCTTTTCCTTTTTTTTTCTTTTTCCTCTTCTTAAAGAATACCTTTCAGCATTTCATACAATACTGGTTTGGCAGTGATGAACTCCTTTAGCTTTTTCTTATCTGTGAAGCTCTTTATCTGACCTTCAATTCTGAATGATGGCTTTGCTGGGTAGAGTAATCTTGCTTGTAAGTTCTTGCTATTCATCACTTTGAATATTTCTTGCCACTCCTGTCTGGCCTGCATAGTTTCTGTTGACAAATCAGCTGACAATAGTATGGGTGCTCCCTTGTAGTTAACTATTTTTCTCTTGCTGCTTTTAATATTCTGTTTATTGCTCTTGGCATTTTAATTATGACGTGTCTTGGTGTGGTCCTCTTTGGATTCCTTTTGTTTGGGGTTCTGTGCACTTCCTGGACTTGTAAGTCTATTTCTTTCACCAGGTGGGGGAAGTTTTTAGTTATTATTTCTTCAAATAGGTTTTCAGTATCTTGTTCTTTCTCCTTCTGGTACCCTTATAATTCTGATGTTGGTATGCTTGAAGTTATCCCAGAGGCTCCTTACAGTATCTTCATGTTTTTTTATTCTTTTTTCTTTTTTCTTTTCTGGTTGGGTGTTGTAACTTCTCTGTATTCCAAATCTTTGACTTGATTCTTGCGATCCTCTAGTCTGTTGTTGGATATCTGTATATTATTTTTTATTTCATTCAGTGTATGCTTATTTCTAGTTGGTCCTTTTTCATATCCTCAAGGGTCTCACTAAATTTATTGGCCTTTTCTAGAAAATTCTTGAAAAACATTATAACTTGTTTTGAACTATATATCCAGTAGTTTGCTTTCCTCCCTTTCTGTCATTTGTAACCTGTTTCTTTGTCTCTGCATTTTGGCTGCTTCCCTGAGTTGATAGAGTGGCTTTGTGTGCTAGGTGTCCTATAAGGCCCAGTGGCTCAGACTCCCCAGTTACCTGAGGTGGACACTCTTGGTGCACCCCTTTGTGGGCTGTGTGCACAGTCTTATTGTAGTGAAACCTTGATTGTTGTTGGTATCACTGGGACAAATTGACCTCCAGGCCAATTGGCTGTGAGGATCAGCTGTGTCTATGATGGGAGAACTTCTGTGCTAAGACACCCTTATGAGGCAAGACTTACTTCAGTGGAGCTTTGATTCTCAGTGATTCTGCCCCCTGAGTGAGTCCCTTATGGATCTGAGAAGCTGTAATCTGGATGGTCACACTCTGACCCCTGGGTAAACTGGCTCTTGGATCTCTAAGGAGGTGCTAATTTAGCCTCTGCCTGAGGCCGCCCAGCAGAAGATATGGAGAGATCTGCAGATTCCTCTCTTTGTTTGGGTTTTAGAAGTGCCCAGATGAGGCCCAGCTGTGAGGCAGTGCAAGCTGCTGTGTGGTCTTGGGCCTTCTTATGTATGTTCTGGGTCTCATTGACTCAGCTGCAGTTTGTTAGGTAAGTTTAGAATTCAAAGGGCCAGGCCATTCATATGCAAAAGCCCCTGTGCTCAGCTTGGATGGGTGAAGTCTCAGGGCGGAGCAAGCAGCAATGGCTTCCCTTCAGCCCTGCCCTAAGAGGCCTCCCCTGGGTCTCAGTGTCCTGTGGTAATCTCTCAAGCACCTCTGAGAGAAAGGTGCCCTCGAGTTTCGCCTGCTGCCAGACACTCCAGTTTCTCCCAGTATGAGCCTGGGTCCCCAGAGTCTCACCCAATACTGGAGTTCAGAGCAGTTGGGAGCTTTTGTCTCTCTCCTGATTGAGAAAACCAGCTGAGTACTCAGTTGCCAGCCCTCTCTGCATGCGCCTCCATACCTCTTACTTCCACAGCTCCTGTGAGTTTCAGTGTGCTTTTCTCTTTCCTTCTAGTTGTAGAATTTCCACTCAGGCAGCCTCCCTGTGGTTTTGGATGATGTCCATTTTGTCTTTTAGTTGTAGTTTTGAAATTGTTGTGCGAGGCAGCAGTTCAGATGTTTAAACTAAGCCACCATCTTGGTTTCTCTCTGAATACTTCCTTTGAGGCAAATTTCCAAAAGCAAAATTTGTTACTCTTATATGTTAGGCAGCCAGAACTCCTGCAAACTGAGATATGGATATTTTTCAGGACCCAGTCTAAGATATAAGCTATTGGGTCTTGCTGGATGGGATTTTAGATCCTATATCTTCAATTATAGGAGTATCTTAAATGTTTCACTCCATTCTTAACACTTACAAGGCTAATTACCAAATCCCTGATTCCATCAAGGAAACATTTCTGGCAATCATCCTGCTTGTCTGCAGAGGATTTAGTATTACTCAAGAATATATAAAAGTACTTCTAGTGCCTTTTTATGGCATTAGGACTTCTTGCTTAGGCTGCTAGCTGACCAGGTCAGGACACTGAGATATAACTTAAGTAAAGTTCAAAAGTCTCAACATTTTTTAACTCATAGAATGACCACCTCAATCTCTCTTTTTGTCAAGGGCCATTTGGATATTTATAACATTCCAAGGCCATACAAAATTATCAACTTAAAAATTAGCCTGCTTTATTTAATTAACTCATCTCTAATGCCTTAGCATGGGCAGACCAAATGATTTGGCCAGAAGTTCCTCACCCCTGACCTAGATCAAGATGTACAAGATTTCCAGTGCCCTAGAAGGTTCCCTGCTGTTCTTTCCTGGTAAAAACACGCCCTGCCTAAGGTAATTACTATTCTGGCCTCACTAATAACCATAGATTAGTTTTGTCTGGTTTGAATTCCATTAGAAGGAATCATACTTTCATTTTGTAATATTCTCTCATATTGTTGCTTGTATAAGTTGTTCATTTGTTCACATTGCTTTGTAGTATTTCATTACATGAAATTTAGACACCCATCTATATGTGATGGACAGTTTGGGCTATTATGAATAAAATAGCTAGCAACATTCTTGTGCATGTTTTTGGTGGAGGGAGTATGTTATTGATTAGGGTAAGTAACAGTTCTTAGAATTGAAGTTTGAATCCACTACCACATTGAGAATATTATATTATCAATGTCAAATGTTTTTTTTTTAAAGTAAACTGAAGGTGTTATATTAAACTATGTCAAACAAAGGAATGGATTTGGTTTATCATGACTTAGATTTAGCAAATCTGTGCTGGTACAAAGGCAGATCATTGCTTTTTGCTGCTCAACTATAATAAATAAGCCAGAGTGTCAATTTTCTGAAAGCCAAGATTCTCACATGAAAGTATGTTTTTTTCTTCACACCCTCTCCATAAGGGGTGGAAAAAGAACCTTTTTATTAATTCTGCAAATAGATATCATTTAGTAATTTTAGATTCTCACTGTGAAAAAAAGTCATGAATTATTAAAAACTTTGAGAATATAAACCATTTTCTTGTGTGTGTGGGGAGGGTGTCCCCTGAATTGGAATGAATGAGGTTTTAAAATATATAATAAAAACCTAATATGCAAATAGATCGAACAGCTGAACAACCGGAGGAATGACCAGTGGAACGACCATTCGCTATGATGATGCACACTGACCACCCTGGGGGCAGATGCTCAATGCAAGAGCTGATCCAGCCTGAAAGCCCCAGGCCAGCCACTGGTTATCCCACAGATTGGCCCTGACTGCCAGCCAAACCAAGGGACCCTACCCATGCACGAATTTTGTGCAACGGGACTCTAGTTTATTTATATATTTATTTCCAGGCTATTTTGGATATTGTGATGAAAAATATCTGCTACTGATTTAGAATTCCTGCAAATTCTTATAATAATGTAATTCCACCCATATTGACTAGGCTGTCAGGATGTTCGCAGGGCCACTAGAGGGAAACTCTGTTAGCCTTGATCATTGAAGGATGGTGATGGATGGAAGTAGATGAGGGAAGTTGAATTCAGATCAGCACTGAGTATGTTGTGCTGACTTAAATTTTAAAAGTCTGTGTTTTAGCCCAGCTGGTGTCTACCTATGAATCAATAGGTCATGGTTTGATTCCTGGTTGGGGCATATGCCTGTGTTGCGGGCTCAATCCCCAGTGTAAGGCATGCAGGAGGTAGCCAATCAGTGATTCTCTCTCATCATTGATATTTATATATCTCTCTCCCTCTCCCTTCCTCTCTAAAATCAACAAAAATATATAATTTTAAAAAGTTTATGTTCTATAAAAGTGAAGAATTAGGTTAATACTTTTCTTGGCAATAATGGAAAACATTCTGATGATCTACACCAGACACATACATTTAAGCTATCACCACCTCTTTAGAGAACATAACAATAATTTTTAACCTTATAGAAGAGAATCTGGCATAGTGAACCAACATGACAGGTATAGCAGTCCTATTCTGGCGGATCTTTCCTACATATATACTGGCATATATAATGCAATGACATTTGTACAAGGTTATCACTGAAGCTTTGCGTGTCATAAGGGAGTAGTTGAAGAATAGTGTGTCTAGTAGAATGCTGTGACGTCATTAATAGAGAAGATGAAGATGTGTGTTCTGATAAGGAATGATGTCCAAGTACATTGCCAAGTGAAAGAAGCAAGGTGGAGAATAGAGTATGTTACCCTTTTCATAAGAAAGGTGGGGATATGAAATAATGGGGGTGAATTTGTTTATATTTGCATGAAGAAACAATTGGGTAAACAAGAAACTGATAAAAATGTTCGTAGGGGCAAAGAGGGCTGGAGTGATTTCAAGTAGGTATAGGAATGATCCTTTGCCTATACAGTATATTGTGTTGACTGAATTATGAAGAAAACAACCAGCCATGAAAAGTAAATCTGTGTGGGCATGCCTTTGACTTTGAAGTAAGCCAAGAGTAGGTGGTGGAAAGTACAACTGGTTGAATGTGTCATAAAAGGGTCAGGCCACCTACGCTATTTCTTTCCCCAGAAGCTAATCCATATGTTCAGTCATTTAATCAGCAAATGCTTATTGAGTCCCTAGGCTCCTTTGACATACCTTCACTGGGAACTGAAGGTCCAAGTTTTCTCAGAGCTGCTGGCATTCTTGAAGGGGTAAACTAACAGCAAACAGGTGATGAGAGAGGGAGAGAAGGCACACACCACTGAGGCCAAGGGCAGGCAGTGAGAAGAGTCCATGCTGAGGCCTATGCTGATGAGGAGGTTAATTGTTGATTTTTTTCCCTATGTATTAGTGGTGCATTTGTGAACAATACATTTGCACATGAGATTATAAGGAGTAAACTCTCATGTTTAGTTTTTTGCTCTATCAGTCAGAGTTTCATTTTACATAATATTATTACTTCAGTTAAGTTTCAAATAAAGATAAAAATATACTATGGCAGGAAACTACTACTGAGTTGGCAGGAGACTAAAATTTAATTGAATAAAAAGTTGATTTGGCTATCATAGTTTGTTTTTTCAATAGTGGGGCTATATTGGGGATAATGTTATCTCTATGATTTATGACTATAATAATAGTTAATAAGGGCATAAGAACTACTGTGGTGTCAATTTTTTTCTATTTAAGTAGTGGTTAAGTGCAAATTGTCCCTTTAAGATTAAATAATAGATACAGAAAATTGAAAAACACACACATATACATGTATAGCACATAGCCCTCACATTTCATGTCTTTATGACAATCATTGTCTGAAAATACCATAGAGTTATTTGTATAGCAGATAATGTAGACATTTGAAAAATATTTCTCCTATGTTTATTTCTTTAAGTCTGCTCCTTTACTGGGCAGATTTCTCTTTCATAGTTTCTGAGTCAATTGAAAGTAAAATATGGTTATTTTTAAAATTTCTTTGATTTAACGAGTTTTTAAAGAGATGTGTGAGTGTGTGTGTGTGTGTGTGTTTAATTACAATTTAGTAAAACTTGAGAAAAAAGATCATAGCTGTAGGAAAATGTGATAGGAAAAGTGTTCCTTGCATCTTTAAGCCTACAGCATCTTAAATCTTACTCAGATAAGAAGGAATAAGAACTCAGACTAGCACTCAGACTTGGGAGTCTGGAATTTTCCTAGCAACCAAAATCCAAGATATAGATCTATCTGGAGCCAGCATATTCACAAACAGCCCTAGGTTTGTGTTTTAGTTAAGCAAGCACAGAAATCAGATTTGTTTTAAGGGTTTAAAAGTGCAGAATAATGCAGATCCTTATTTTTTTAATCACGATAAAACCCCACTCTTTAGAACAGTGAGGACATGTCTAGGGGTTGCAATAATTTACAGTATCCCTAGGAAACGCCCAGAAAGGTGATGAGAAACCCTTGTCATTGTATTATTGCCCTGTTCTCTATTGCACGAGTCTTAGGCCATCTTTGAAGACTGGCTGTTTCAGGAGCTCAGGAGGCTGAGGTGTTTGCTTCCTAGTAAATGGAGGAAAGGGGAGGCAATGACTGCATGAGCTCCTCCACTCTGCTGTCACCTGTACTAGTTTTACAGGGGTATTTGACCACATCGCTGGGCCTGGTGCGGGAGTGACCAGAGCTAGTCTATGATGGCATGACTGTCCCATTTCTCCAGCAGTAACTGAGTGAGATAATCTTGCAATCTATGCTCAAGGACAGTGCAAGGAATCTGGGAATTGTGAGATTATGTGTCTGTTGTTCGCTAAGCTGAATTTTCTTCCTGAATTTAATTTCCAGATAGGAAATAAGAGCAACAGAGATGAAAAGATAAGAAAGGATGTTGAAAAAATGCAGAGAAGGCAGGCTGGTTCTCCAATGCCTTTTGCTATTTGTGGTAGCAGTTTAAGGAGAGATATTTTTAAAATAAGCATACACCCATATGTATGTTCATTGCAGCATTATTTGTAATATTTAAGATATGGAAGCAAGCTAAGTGTCCATTAATAGATGAATGGGTAAAGAAGTGGTACATATATACAATGGAATATAACTCAGCCATAAAATAATAATGAAATCTTGCCATCGCAACAACATGAATGGACCTAGAGAGTATTGTGCTGAATGAAATAAGTCAGAGAAAGACAAATGCCATATGTTTTCACTTATATATGAAAAATCTAAAAACAAACAAACACAAAACAATCAGAACAGAAACAACTCATAGATACAGAGAACATTTTGGTGGTTGCCAGATGGGATAGGTGTTGGGGGAATGGATAAAAAAGGTGATGGGATTAAGAAGTACACATCAGTACTTACAGAACTGTCATGGGGATGTAAAGTACAATAAAAGGAATATAGTTAATAGCATTGTAATGACTAATACATCATATGGGTACGAGAGTTATTGGTGTGATCACTTAGTAAATTATATGAATGGTCTAACCATTGGGTTGTATATCTGAAACTAATATAATATTGTATGTCAACTGTAATTAGAAAATAAAGTATTAAAAAAATAAGAATGGCCAAAACCGGTTTGGCTTAGTGGATAGAGCGTCGGCCTACGGACTGAAAGGTCCCGGGTTCGATTATGGTCAGGGGCATATACCTTGGTTGTGGGCACATCCCCAGTAGGGGGCGTGCAGAAGGCAGCTGATGGATGTCTCTCTCATCGACGTTTCTAACTCTCTGTCCATCTTCCCTTCCTCTCCGTGAAAAATCAATAAAATATATTAAAAAAATAAAATAAAATAATAAGAATGCCTGAAAGCCATGTAAAGCCTCTGAATTATTTTATGAGCATATTTTACTAAATGGACAATTTATATTCCTGGCCTGTTAAGAGTTTTATAAATTGCTGATAAGCATTTGACCATATTGTGAGTCTTAAGGCAATCAGACAAATGGGTGTAAAATACAATAGTAAGGACATTAGAAATAGAAAGAGTTGGTGTTTGTATGTAGCAGTGGAGTCCCTGTACAGAATTGCTGTGTGGATCATCACACAGGGGAGGGACCAGAGGACAGATAAAATAAGCTCAGTGGCAGGTCTGAGTCAGGGAGCTTTTCTTTTCCTTATGATTGAATTTATGTTGACATGTAGATCAATTTTATTTTTTAATGACATTTTTCATATTTTTTGTGTCCTTGCATCAATGAAGATAGGTTCCCCTCCCCCATTTATTTTGTCTCTTTAATTTTTGCGAACTGTTTTGTACTTTTCAGATTTTTTTTACTTGTTTTTCTTTTCACCTATTCCACCCATCCCCTTTCCCTTTGGCAATCATCAGTATATTCTCTGTATCTATGGGTCTGTGGTTTTGTTTTTTGATTTTATATGTGAGTGAAATCATGTGGCATTTATCTTTGTCAGTCTTATTTCGCTCAGCATCTGTTTCCATCCATCTTTCAGGCAGATGTACCACTATAGTTTTATGACGTCACCTATACCCACAGCACCCAGACTAATTTGGCAAGTTAAATTAGTGGCTAATGTCAGACATGGCAGAAAGGAGTTATCAGTTTTTGTTCACCCCAAAAATATTTTGTGATATATCATATAATTTGAAATTTGGCCACTTATATATGGTTCACAGGCAATTCTCTTAATCAGAAAGTTAGATTAAATAGCACCTGTCATTCTAGATGTCAGGCAGGGAGTAATCATCCCAGAGTTGAGCATTTCCATGGTACTGAAATGATGTGGAGATCAGATGAAGATATACCTATAAAGTACTAGGGCTCTGTGGATTTTAGTGACATGCAGAGCTTCTAATGTTAGATTTGCAATTGAAGAATAACAGGGAAACATGTCTTCACCAACTCAGATAAATGAAAATAAAAAATAAATCCTCCTGCTCATCTGGGCATTTCTTTGGCAGCCACTAATTATAGATAATCCTCAATGACCCATGAATTCAGGGGTTCTTGCAGATAATTAAAATTCTTGATAATTCCAAAATCTCACTTTGGTTTTAGTTCTTGTTTCTGTTGGACCAATATTAATTAAGACCACACACCTCACTTTTTAATAACAGAGGTAACATTTTGAACAACCACCATAGGTTGTTACATTTAATCATCCGTTGGGCCATGCAATGAGGATGTGTTACTCTTATATTACAGATGAAGAGACAGAGGTTCAGGGAGGTTAAATGGAAGGTCACCCATTGAGTCCTGGTACTGGGCTGCTAAGTCACTTCTCTGACTGAAGACCCATTCTTTCTCTTAAACTATTGCCTACCCACTGGTGGAAATGTGGTGAGAAATTCTGAAAGACAGAAGGAAGCCAGAAGAAGGCTAAACTAATCTTAAATCATTAATCCTGAGTCAAACCAAGAATTGACAAATATTTGAGAGTTAGATTGAGTTTATTCATATAAAAGTCCTGGAAAGTGCCTGGCTAGTGTGGCTCAGTGATTAAACATCAACCTATGAATCAGGTTTGATTCCTGCCAGGGCACATGCTTGGATTACAGGCTCAGTGTCCAGTAGGCGGCATGCAGGAGGCAGCAGAACAATGATTTTCTCTCTTTCTCTCTCTCTCTCTCCCTTCCTCTCTGAAATCAATAAAAATACATTTTTAAAAAAAGTACTGGAAAATATTATAAGGAGAAAATGATATAATGGGTTACAAATACTTTGATAAGTACAGTCACTAAATGTGCCAAGCAAGACTGTCAGTCTTGGAACTTCTGTCCCCTGAGAAGAATCTGTGCCTGGGACTTTGTTGTCAAAGGCACATGTACACTATTTGAGAGCCTCATCTGGTCTACAAAATAATAGCTGCCAAACAGAGCAACATGCTTCATGAGGATGGTTATAGCCAGGTGCACTTTGGGTTAAGATCTCTGGAACTTTCAGGCCAAACTGCAGGCAGGTTTTGATAACTCAAGTTGAAGTAAACCAAGTATGTTCTGTTTCTTGGCCACTTGAGCAACTTGCGCATAAGTAGGTGGAGAGCAGAAGGAATGGAAGGATGCAGCAGCATTGAAGCAAATAATAATAGTGTTATCAGTGAGACAATGAGACCTCGGTTCTTGTCTTCTTAAAAGGAAAGATTTCAGTCAAGAGACAAAGTGCAGCAAGGCAAGCAGGAATGTATTGGCCACAGCAAAATCACATTCAGGACAGTGAAGCAAGGAAGGGCATAGAAGAAGCAACAGGGGAGCCTAGACTGGGCTGCTGTGGCTCATTAGGAACTCAGAGAAAAGGGGATCTTGGAGATAGGGTCAGGGGTTAGACCAGGATGAGTTGCCACTGCTCACTGTTCCCCTGGTTGCGAGTCTCATGTGACCCTTACAAGGAAGAAGGGAGAAGGGAAAGGTGTGGGCGTGTTCTCCTGTGTGAGAGCGTGCACTGGGTCCTTTGTGTTGAGGTTATCTCTCTTGCAGGTAGGAATCTTAGGGAAGGCTCAGGGGAGGGTCTCAATAGAATATTCATCAGCTTTTCAAATGTGCTCTCCAGGGTTGTGGTCCCCATTGATTGGTCATTAGTCAAAGCAGCTGGTCCTGAGGCAGCCACAGCAGCACTTGCCTGCTTTTGCTGCTCTTCTGGTCCTGGAGCTGAAATACAACTGAGGCCTAGCTGTTATTTTGGGAGGAAAAGGTCAGGGGTTCCAAACCACATGACTAGCAACATGCTAAGGGAGGAACGGTTACCCTGGTGGTGAGTTCCTTGTTTTCCCAGTTTTGCCCCTTGCTAGGCACCTAGGGCTTTCTACCCTGGTGTGTTTCTCTATCTGACCCATTGTCCTTCCTCTGCTCATGTTTAACTGCCTATAATAATAGTAAGAGTTAGTAGTTGGTGATCCTCTCTCATGTTTTCTTGATAGTTGGAACTCTGGTAACTGATGAATTGCTACCTAAATAGTTCAGGTATTTAATGTGTGTCTACACAACTCTGTTAAAAAAAAAAAAGAAATTCAGTTATATGAGGGCTCTCTCAACTTTTCTCTCATCTTTCACTGATCATTCTCTAAGAATACCAGCTGAGGAACTGTGATGCCTGGAACAGTGCCTGAGGAATGACACACATATTTGCTGAGCATCTACAGAAGCCAGGCTCCCTTGTAAGAAGGATGACCTCTTGATTGGTCTTTAGTCACATGAATTACAAAATATGTTCTTTGGTTTATTTTTTTTAATTGAAAATTTTTATTGAGACAATTGTAGATTTACATAAAGTTATAAGAAATAATATAGAGAGATTCTGTGTAAGCTTTGACCAGTTTCCCCCAATGGTAATGATGCCATTGTAAAAGCTTGGTTATTAAACAGGAAAGGGAAGACCAGATAGACCATGGCCAGTAAAATCTGAGTGGCATCGGAGAGTGCTTGCTTGCCAGTCACACATGGAAACAGGTCAGTGGCCAGAACAGACATGCAAAACCTGAATATTTAAAACTTTCAAACAAAGGACGTTCCCTCTCTTGCTTCCCCCGCCCCCCCCTCTCTCTCTCTCTCTCACACACACACACACACACACACACACACACACACACACACACACACATATGCTGGGCCGTCTTGGAACTCCTGTGGCAGGAGCCTGTGCTCCCCTGTACCCACAGGGGATTAATGGATTGAACCTGGACTAAATACCATACTACACCCAGCTGCAACATGGAACTGGCCCTGCTTCTGGTTCTGCTGAACTCCCAGCTGCCCCTTTCAAGACTGGCTTGGGAGAAATGGGACATGTAACCTGAGGACTGGAACTCCACCCCAATGAAATCTTTTACCACCTCTCATCTTCCTGTGGGGACTTCTGAAAACTCTTATTTCAGCCATACCCCAAGAACCCCACTCCCATAAACAATGGAGGAGTCTCACTCCTGTACTTCTCCAGCAAATGTAACATTTTAGAAAACTACCCCAAAATATTGCAACCAGGATGTTGACATTGATACAGCCCATCCATGTCATTTGTGCATCTGCTGATTTTATTTAAATATTGAAAAAGTGATTTCAAAAGTGAACTATGGGGAGAATAAAAGACAGGTTGTGGTCTCCCTTGGCAAAGGTGGATCCAGAACGTTCTGTTGGGATGAGGCTGATTTCAGCTGCAGAAAAAAACTGAGTGTGGGATCACTTGGGGAATGGGGTAAGGGAGGGCTTGCAGCCCAAAGTGCAAGGAAAAGCATTCTCCTGCATTTTCTGAGTTGGTCCCGTTGGATGACCTTCCTACCTGAGACACCCCCTCCAGCATCCTCTCCCTTCCTGCCCTCTTCCCCTCAGCCTCCAGCCTATGCAGCGGGAACATGTGTGGTGAGTTGCTTAGAATTGCATGAGCCCTAAATCTGATCTACACCCAAATCCCAGACCACACGCTCCCCCTTCTGAACCAGAATTTCCAGAAGGTTTAAGAAGAATTAGCTGCTGTCTTTGTTATATGTTCCTTTCATGTGGTTGTTTTTCTTATTAGATTCAGGCAAGCCAATAATTATTGGGGGGTGGGGATGGGACGTGAGGCTGGGGTGTCTCTTTTTATTCATTATTTGGCAGCCTCTTCCTAGTTTCAAATCTCATCTGCCCTCAGCAGCCCGCATGGCATCAGTCCCAGAAAGGTGGGTCATTAAAACTCATGGAAATGGAGTCAACTCCTTCATAGGGAGAAATTGCTAGGGCATGAAAACCCACAGCTCTCCTGATCCAGAGGAAACAGGTTGAGAAAGGAGGGGAGTGCTGTCCTGTGAGTAAGGAGTTTCTTCTGTTCCTGGAATTGTTTTCTTTTTTTAATGTTTTTACTGTTTTAATGTGTTTAATGTTTTAGAGGGGAGGGGTGGAGGAGGGGGAGAGAAAGAGAGAGAGAGAGAGAGAGAGAGAGAGAGAGAGAGAGAGAGAGAGAGAGAAAGAGAGAGAAACATCACCTGCAACCCCAGTATGTGCCCTGATCAGAATCCAAATACCAGCTTCTTGCTGCATGGGGTGACACTCAACCAACTGAGCCACAGGGCCGGGCTATTTCTGGAATTCTTGAAGTCACTGCCCTATCAAGCCTAGGGGTGTTCCTCTGAAGTGGGAACTTGGTCTTATTTCTATTTAGAGAGGGAAGAACCCTCCAGCATTTGTACACTCCTGGATTAAAGCCAGCATTCTAGGTAAAATGATATGTAGATTTAGAAATGTCAGGATTTCAGCTTGTACTAGTAACTGAAGGAGTTAACTGTCTCGTCCAAGCCAGGACTTGGGCTGTGCAGGCAGCATTTGTGAGATATCCCTTATTTTGTTTGCTACCTTCTGCCATAGATTTAGCAAAGACATGCCTTGCACAGTAATTGCTAGTCCTTAAACAAATAACCACATATCAAGGACTTCCAGTGTAGGAATGTTGTGGGAATGCTGATAACTTTTTTCCTAGGAAAAGGTAATATAATAAAATGCTTTGGCAAAAGTATTTATAGTATAATATTATTTAATAAGGGTTTAAGAATCTGGCTTTTAGCCCTAACCAGTTTGGCTCAGTGGATAGAGCATCAGCCTGCAGAGTGAAGGGTCCAGGTTCGATTCAGGTCAAGGGCATGTACCTTGGTTGCGGGCACATCCCCAGTGGGGGGCGTGCAGGAGGCAGCTGATTGATGTTTCTATCTATCCTTCTCCCTTCTTTTCTGTAAAAAATCAATAAAATATATTTTAAAAAAAGAAAAAAAAAGAATCTGGCTTTTAAATTTGCAGCTTCTGGAGAAAATCTATCTATCTATCTATCTATCTATCTATCTATCTATCTAATCTGTCTATCTAAAACTCTAACATGCAAATAGACCAAACGGTGGAACAATCGAACAACTGATCGCTATGATGTGCGCTGACCACAAGGGCCCACACTCAGAACATGGTGGGCATTGGCCACTGTGGGATGGTGGAGCAGGTGAGTGGGGGTGCCAGTCGCTATCACTGGGGTGAGCCTCTGGTGGTTACTGAAAATTCTTTGCTTCCATGCGCCATGATCCAACTGGGCGCTTGCACTTGCTGCTGGTGCCAGAGCTGCTGCTGCTGGTGCCAGAGCTGCCACTCGCACCACCAGCCCTGATTGCTCAGTGCCATCCGTGGGTGCAAGTGGTGGCTGCTGGCCCCGATTGCCACTCAGAGCTTCTCCACCTCCCCCTGCTCCTGTGGGGTGATCAGGGCAGCAGCTGCCACTTGCACCCACTGACAACACAGGCCCCAATCACTGTCAGTGCATGGGAGCAGTGGCAGCAGAAGCGGGACTGCTGGCAGACAGGACTGGGGGCCACAGTGGGAGGGGGCCAAGTGAGGTGGAGGATGAGCCGAGACCTGCCCCTGTGCCCACTGCAGCCTCCTGGCCCACAATTCCTTTCAAGGTGCATGAATTTGTGCACTGGGCCCTTAGTGATATTATATTTTACTTGGAGAACAATTTAGTTGAAATGACTCAAGGGATTTGAAGATTCACTTGTTAAATCATTATTTTAAGCCTCTGTTTATAATCGGTTCTCACAGAAGCTGGTTCTTTCTGGCAGCCTTTCTTCTCTGCCTCACATTTTTGGTTTACAAGGTTATTTTAAAGTCTTGAACATTTTCTTTAGGATATAGTCTGATATTTAAGTAAATGGATGGATGTCAGAGAAAAAGGATGGTGAATTTTCTGCTTGATTGTTTTAGATTTTTTCTTAGATCCAAAAATTTGTCTCAATGATTCCAAATGTTCATATATTAGTAAGCAACCAGATAATTTATTTTCAGATTATTTCAGAATGTCCATTATTATGTAAACACAGCTAGCTTTGAGGGCTGCACTTGCCTTCCAGATTTCCTAATGATTTTCTCTCATGCTTTTGAAAACTTTTATTTTCTATGTAGTACATATGGGCTTGCTTTTGTAAGTTAAAGAAAGTGTGCTTTCTCCTCACCCCCACTTGCATGACATATAAGGGTTTAAAGAAGACTATAAAAATAGGCTCTAATCTTGCCTCAGTTATTTTTCCTCTCCAAAACAGAGGAAGAAGCTCCATAGGTCCTCTGCATTTGGCTGTGGGGAGGCCCACATGACCTCTGCCAGAATTGTTTCAGGTAACGGTAGTGTGTAATCCAATGGGGTTCTTCCAGTGTGTTCACTCCTTACTCTAGAATTTCAGGCACTGCCAGTCTTGACATGATGCTTCTAATCACTGTTCCTTACTAAAAACATCCTTTAGCAATTCAGAAACATTCTCTGAAGACTTCCATTATACATATTGATACCAGTTGTCTCTCAGGTGGCATCTCCTCAAAACTCATATTACCCTTATTTTAGCAATAAAATGTGGAATGCTTTTATTTTCTGGGATTGCCAACCCCTAAGATGCTTGAGGAGCCAGAGTTTGTGGGATCATAAGGTAACATAGATTAGTGATCCTGGAGGACCTTGGGCAGTGTACAGTATTATTATCTATTGTTTCCCTTAGCTTCTCTCCTTGGAGCAACCTTTAAATTGCTCTCTTGAACATCAGGCTTCATGGATTCCAAGCTTACTCTAGCTGTTTCTGAGTTGCTGCTGTTTTATGAATCTGTTACACTGACATTGGTATGATAGGTACAGTGTACTGAGTGCCCACCATGTTTGGGGCCATTGTATCAAATCAAATACTTGACTATACTAGTACAATTAATCTTTACACTGTAGTATTATGAGGTGAGTGACATTAACTGCCTTGCTGAATAAGGAAACTATGACTCAGAAAAATTTAAGTAATTTTCTTGAAGCTGGTGGTTTGCATACTTTGAGTGGGCATCAGAATCTCCTGGAAGTTTTGTTAAAAAACAGACTATGGGCACCACCCCCAGAGTTTCTGATTTAGTAAGTCATGGATGGACTTATGAACCTGTACTTCTAACAAATCCCAGGTGGTGGTGTTGCTGCTAGTGGTCTAGGAACCCCACTTTGGGAACCATCACTCTGAGCTACTCAGCTAACCCTTAGGTCAAGGATTCCCTCCTGGGCCTGGCTGACAGCAGACACACTCTTTGCCTTACGGGAAGTATACCCTGGAAAGCTGGCTCACTGCCTGGGGTAGATTAAGGGCTTCCTAGTAGAAGATTCAGGTGAGCAGCTTTTTCTCTTTTATAAAGATACTGGCATGCACCAGCACGCTGAGGCAAAGGCAAGAGTTTGGAGCAGGTGCTAAGGAAGGGCATTGCCTATATAGAATCTACTAGTAAAACAATAACATTGACTAAAAGTCAGTCTGCTTTATTATCATGATGTGCCAGAAATTCTAAACAATGACTGTGATAAATACCTTCTCTCTATTCCCTTTATATGCCACTTCCTGACAGCTAAAAAGAATAACTCTTAAACACCTTCATTGTTGGGGCTTCAAATTCAGTGGTTTCATCTTCTATTTCTCTGTTTTAATGCACATGGGTAAGTGTTCAGTTGCATCTAATTGGTAAATCTTTCCTTCTTCATTTTGATGTTAATGCTAAAATAATCAAATAGAAACTGCTAAAGGAATAAATAAAATACTATGGAGCCATACATTTGATAGCTGGTTTCATAGCAACTTAGAATCAGCAAATGTCTGGTACTCATCTGTATATTTGATAGTGGTATCACCTCTGGATACAGGTGAACCTGTTGAATCCTCACAGTGACCTTGTGAGGTGAGTTCTATTATCACTCTCATGCTACAAGTGAAGACACAGAGGTATTCTAACGTGAGGTGACTTCTCAAGATCAGACAACTAGTGAGTGGGCAGAGCTAAGATTGCCATCAGGCAGCCTCACTCCAGAGCCTGTGCACATAACCACTGTTCTTTACTGCCCCTCAGACAGACATTTGGAGCCTAATAAGTGTACACTGAGTAGACACATGGGAGTTGGTAGGTTTATTAAATGCTAGCAGGCAGGGAGCTCCTGCCTCCAGTTGGAGCTGGACACTGTGTGGATCACTCTGCTCTGTGGTTACTCTGTGTTTGCTCAGGATGGCAGAAGTTCCCTTGGTGATCACACTTTTCTTGCAGCATTTACATCACTGTAATGAAATGTGGTTTCCCATGAGGGGGTGGTTATTGGTATTTATAGAGCATCTTATAGCTGAAGAGCTCCAGAAGCAACAATTACCTCTTTAATCCTTACCATCTCTCCGAAGAGGGAAGTGAAGGGCGGTAGCCTGCTCTTGCTCCCTCTCCTTGCATCTCTGCCCCTGCCCCCTTACAGAATTCACACAGCAGCAAGGTGGGAGGAGGAAGTGGTGGTCAGGGAAGAAGTCCTTTTGTAAGTTACATTCAGAACCTTGTGGGGGCCTCCAGGTCAGCCACCTGCATTCTACTTTATTCTACTTGGTAACTCAATGGAGAACTAACTTATTCCCCCTAAAGAAATCTCACCAGGCATTTTCACTATTCTTATGCTTAAGGAACAAAAGTTTGAATCATAGACTTTTTTCTTCTTCTCAAGCAATGACTTCTTCAGTCTTGGCAGCTACAGTGTTCAAGAGAAGCTATTTAGGGAACTAGAGAAAAGGGGAAGGGATGTAGCCTGGGAAACCTTAGTAGTTTTCCATACATGTGTATTTATTACATACAAATTTATTTGCATCTATAAGCAGTCTACTGGGTATACATGATAAACAGCCATGGTGTGCGGTCTTTTGTTATGTGGATGTAATTGAATTCTGTGACAGCACCTGAAGATCTCCTGCAAGGAGATAAGGCTCATTTTGGTTATCTGAACTCACCAGTGGGATGCTTTGATGGTGCTGGAGGGTTTCCTATTTATGCTAATGTTTTCTATCACTAAGGGTTGCACAAAGCCTTTCGATAAATAAGATCTGCTATTGGGGAGGGGGCTCAGGACTCTTTTAGATGTTAGGAGGTCCTATTTCAGAGCTATTAATAATCATTTCCCTGTCCATATCACAGTGCTAGCTAAGTGTGCAAAAGAGATAATACAGTTAGAGCAATACTCTTAGCTTCCTTTCCTTTTCCTTCTCATGATCTTCCATGAAAAGGTCTGCCGGGGTTAACTTCCTCCTTTCTGCTGTTAACCACCTCTGCCCAGCCAATTTCTCTGTGTGTGTTATCGGCCAAGCCCCTGAAGTCCAAACTTTGGGAGACTCTTCTATCTTTGTTGGGAGACTATCATTTAGTCTAACGGTTTTGTAAAAAAAGAGCTATTTCCTACTTGGGGAACTGAATTTAGGATGGCACACTAGCCACGGTCCTGAGCCCTGAAAAAGATAGGGTGGGTGGAGTTGGCATTTTGTCACCCATAAGCTTGGCAATCAGAAAGACATAAATATTGCACCAGCTGGGCTCTGAGCTCTGGTTTCCCTTGGTACCCCCTCCTCCCTGTTCCAGTCCCAGCACTGTGGTCCCTTCTTCTCTCCTTGTGCACTTTCTCTGCAGCTAACACTGCCAGTCACCTTTTCCCTCCATGTTTCACCTTCAGATAGAGGAACATGTATTCAATATGTGTTGGGAGGAAGGAAGTCTAATCAAGGTGATCATGGGATAAAACAGGAAGAAGGAAGCACGAATGGAGGCCTTTGAAAATGGATCAGACAATACTTCTACCACAATCCCTACAGGAAGGCAAAGATCAGAGAAGGAGAGGTGTCATTATCCTCCACGTAATTACAGAGGAGAGCCAGTGTTCTTGGAAATGCCAGGAAAGTCAGGGAGCTCTTCCAAGACAGCCACAGAAAGCCAGCAGGGACCTTAGCTCTGGGGAAAATGAGCTCATAGGAGGGGACCCGGTGCAGTGGAAATAATGACTTCCCGCCCTCAGCCCTGGAAAACAGCTCCTAAGGGATGGCTCTTGGAGCTAAGCCAGGGCTGTGGCTTTCTTTAGATGTTCTCCAGGTTTCTGACATGTGTCATATGGCTTCAATGGAGGCCATTGTGCAGCTGCTTCTGTGGTGACAGTGACTCTGGGGACCAATGTGGGGCATGTGCCTGAAGAGGGCAGGTGTGAGAAGAAGAAAGCCTGTAGTTCCGTTGTGTGCCAAATCTGTTTTCTGGTTCACTTTTTTCTTTCTCTTCCAACCCCAGCCTTTTTCTTTTCTATCACCAGTTACCATCCAGTGTGGAAAGGTTTTATATACAGTTGCCACCCAGCATGGAAAGATGCTGAGCACAGCAGAGCACGCAGGACCCTTCCTGAAGGAAATGCTCTAAGATTCTGCATGCTTTCACTGCTGCCTATACGGGAATTTCTAAGTAAGAATGCAAACAGGCCTGAAATAGAATGTATTAGTAAGTGTAACAGGGAACTGAAGTATATTTTTAGAAAATGTGGCTAACGTAGATTATTGCAGTGAGTGAGAGCTGAGAGAAGGTCAGAATGCTGGGGATGAGGATCATGGCAGCCTCTAGTCCCCAGACCTGAAAGACTGATGGGGCCTGAGGATGCCTGGGCTGGGGTGGCTCCTGGAAGACTGATGGCTTTTTGAGGCAACGGGGCTGGTTTTATAGCCCATCTGCTCCTGCTTCTGCACACTGTGGAGGAAATAAGTAGAGACAGGCAATAGACTCTGGTGAAGCCAGGAAAGGCCTGGGCTGCAACCCTATAGTCTAGTCTCTCTGTGTTGACTAGGTTGACTCTGGGATCCTCATGTGTGTCTGGACACTTCCTCCTGTATTCTTACTTGCAGAAAAAGGTCATCATCATTGTAATGGGTAATTTTTTGTGTCAGCTTGACTGGAACATTGGGTGCCAAGATATTTGGCCAAACTTTATTCTGGGTGTTTCTGTGAGGGTGTTTTTGGATGAGATTAATATGTAAATCAGTAGACTGAGTAAAGCAGATTGCCCTCCCAAAGGTGCGTGTGCCTCACACAATCACTTGAAGGCTAAATAGAACGAAAGTTTTATTCCTCACCCCCAGATAAGGCAGAATTCATTCTTCCTGATAGTCTTTTTCTTGCCTTTTGATTCAAATGGAAACTTGGGCTCTTCCTGGGTCTGGAATCTGTTGGCTTTTGGACTGGAACTTACTCCTCAGTCTTCAACTTACCGACTCCCCCTGTAGATCTCGGGACTTGTCAGCCTCCATAATCATGTGTATCAGTTCCTTATAATAATTCTCTTTATTTGTGGGTTCTGGAGAACCGTGACTAGTAATTACCTGCCAAGTAAAATTGCACTTCATGACCCACCCAAAATGCCCTTTTCTCTCTTTCAGGATTTCATGAGAAAGCAGTGAGTGGGCAGAGTGTAGAACATGGGTTCTCTCATTGTTTACTCTTTGTGTAACAGGTCATCGACTTACCCAGTCAAGCCAGCATGGCTCAGTGGTTGAGCATCGATTTATGAACCAGGAGGTCAAGGATCAATTCCTGGTCAGGACATATGCCTGGGCTGTGGGCTTGATCCCCAATGTAGGATATGCAGGAGGCAGCTGATCAATGAATGGTTCTCATCATTGATGTTTCTATCTCTCCCCCCTCCCTTCCTCTCTGAAATTAATAAAAATATATTGGAAAAAGAGAAAGAAAATTCGGTGCATACAAATTTAAACCTATGCAAAAAGGGAATTTAGGAGCTATTTTTTTAATTTAATAAGTCTTTATTGTTCAGATTATTACAGTTGTTCCTCTTTTTTTACCCCCATAGCTCCTCTCCACTCAGTTCCCATTCCTCCCTCTGCCCTTACCTCCCTTCCCCCATTGTCCTCATCCATAGATGTACGATTTTTGCCCAGTCTCTCCCTGCACCCCCCTTACCCCTTTCCCCCTGAGAATTGTCAGTCCACTCCCTTTCTATGCCCTTGATTCTATTATATTCACCAGTTTATTCTGTTCATCAGATTTTTTATTCACTTGACTTTTAGATTCACTTGTTGATAGATATGTATTTGTTGTTCATAATTTTTATCTTTACCTTTTTCTTCTTCCTCTTCTTAAAGAGTACCTTACAGCATTTCATATAATACCGATTTGGTGATGAACTCCTTTAGCTTTTTCTTCTCTGTGAAGGTCTTTATCTGCCCTTCAATTCTGAATGATAGCTTTGCTGGGTAGAGTAATCTTGGTTGTAGGTTCTTGCTATTCATCACTTTGAATATTTCTTGCCACTCCCTTCTGGCCTGCATAGTTTCTGTTGAGAAATCAGCTGATAATAGTATGGGTGCTCCCTTATAGGTAATTAACTGTTTTTCTCTTGCTGTTTTTAGTATTCTCTCTTTGTCTTTTACTCTTAGTATTTTAATTATGATGTGTCTTGGTGTGGTCCTCTTTGGATTCCTTTTGTTTGGGGTTCTGTGCGCTTCCTGGACTTGTAAATCTATTTCTTTCACCAGGTGGGGAAGTTTTCAGTCATTAGTTCTTCAAACAGGTTTTCAGTAATTTCTCTCTCTCTTCTTCTGGCACCCCATAATTCTGATGTTGGTGCACTTGATATTGTCCTAGAGGCTCCTTACACTATCTTCACATTTTTGGATTCTCTTTTCTTTTTGCTTTTTCAGAGGAATGTTTTCTGCTTCTTTGTATTTCAAATCTTTGACTTGATTCTTGTGTTCCTCTAGTCTGCTATTAGGTCTCTGTATAATATTTTTTATTTCAGACAGTGTATGTTTAATTTCTAGTTGGTCCTTTTTCATCTCCTCTTGGATCTCACTAAATTTATCCATCTTTTCTAGGAAATTCTTGAAAAACTTTATAACTGTGGTTTTGAACTCTATATCCATTTGTTTGTTTTCCTCTACTCTTAGGTTTGTGATCTGTTCCTTTATCTCTGCATTTTTACTGCTTCCCTGAGTTGGTAGATTAGCTTTGTGTATTAGGTGTCCTATATGACCCAGTAGCTCCGCCTCCCTAGTTACCTGAGCTCTACTTTCTTGGTGCACTCCTTTATGGACTGTGTGTACAGCCTTGTAGTTAAGCCTTGATTGTTGTTGGTATTACTGGCAGGGGAGAGGGGGGTGGGATTTGACCTCCAGGCCAATTGGCTGTGAGGATCAGCTGTGTCTACGCTGGGGGAACTTCTGTGCTGGAGTCAGCCTTATGATATAAGACTTGCAAAATTACAACATCCTCTGTGTTCAGCTTGGATGGGGCGAAGTCTCAGAACTGAGAAGATAGCCTTGGCTTCCTGTCAGCCCTGCCCTATGAGGGCCCTGGGTCTCAGTAGCCCTCTCTGTGTGCACTCGCGCTTGTGTGCCTCTAGACCTCTGCCTTTCTGACTCCCCTGAATTTCCATGCACTCTGGGGATGCATATGAGTTTGGGTACCCAGGGTCTTGCCCGAAACGAGGGTTCAGTGTAGTTGGAACTGGATTTCAGTACAATTGGGAGGTTCTATCTCCCTCCCGCTAAAGAAAGCCAGCAGCACAATCCGCAGTCAGCCCTCTGTGTGTGCACTTGGCTTGCGTGCCTCATGACCTCTGTCTTTCTGGCTCCCCTGATTTTCTGTGCGCTCCTCCCTTTTCACGACAGTCCAGACTCCCCCAATATGAGTCTTGTCCAGAATTGGGGTTCAGTGCAGTCACATTTGGGGTTCAATGCAGTCAGGAGTTTCCGTCTCCCTCCCACAAGAGGAAGCCAGCCAGACACTCTGCTGCCTGTCCTCTCCACACGTGTCTCTGTACCTTAGCTTTTTGCAGCTCCTCTGAGTCTCTGTGACCCCCTCTCTTTCCTTCTAGTTGTAGAATTTCCACTCAGCCAGCTTTCCTGTGGTTCTGGATGATGTCTGTTCTGTCTTTTAGTTGTAGTTTTGATATTGTTGTGTGAGGCAGCAGTTTAGGTGTTCACCTATGTCACCATCTTGGTTTCTCCAGGAGCTAATTTTTCACATTAAAATGGGATTTTTTAAACAGGGTTCTTTTAATTAACAAGTTTCTTCTTACGTGGCAAATTTTGATATATATGAACCCTTTCAGAACACATGGATTACCTCAAATGAACTACGCCTTTCCTACCAGCCTCCAGGGGATAACATTGAGGGACCTGATTGATCAACTCACAAAGTTAATAATTTGGTGACTTATTTCACAGGCTGTTCTCTAATAACTGGCATGGACCTGGGAGTTGCCCTGTGGCAGAGGGAGTGTTGACTGATTTGTATCTTTTATATTTATTTGGGTTTGATTTTATTGTAGCGACTGTGAGTCGATCTAAGCGTCCTTTTCTAATCATTGAGTGTCTGCAGCCAGCCTTACTTCCCATTGTAATGATACATGTTCCAGAAGAAGGCACCAGGCAACAGGAATAATTTGTGATGGGTCCTACAAGGGACCCTTGTTGTGAAGAAGATGGTATCAGATCAGGCTCAAATGAATTCTGAAGTCAGTGAGACTGAGGTTTTTTTCTCTGTTCTGACAGCACAACACTTTTTCTTGCACAGACCCTTGCAATATTCATTGAAAGTATTATCTGAAATGGAAAGTATAAAAATATCTATTAATCTGGCTTATTAAATAATAAACAAAGCTCGTGGGTTCATGTCCTTTCATATTTGTTTTAACAACCTGAGCATTTCGGAATCTCAAAAGGGTGAACTCTGTTGATGAGCACAGCCTGGGAAATACCCCCTCCTAGGCCTCTGGAAATTTCTTTCCCAAGCTTCCCTCCCTTCACAGACATCATCTGCTTTAATTCTCATGACATCATTCACTCTAAGGCAGTAGGGACTGATAACTTCATTTTATGTAAGAACTGCAAGTCCAAGGTAAAGTTTCCCATGTTAACTATTTAAAGGATGCAGATTATTCCGCCCCACCCCCCACCCCCCACCAGGGATAGAGGCCTCCCAAGCTCCCTGAAATCACAGAGATGGGTGCCCAAATCACCTATGTGATGGTGGCTAAATATATCTGATGATTCTTCCTTATGCCTTGGTGAATATACTATGAGAAAATAACTTTATCTATAGAGTCTTCCACTGAGCCCCAAATGAAGATTTGACCTGACTTATCATCCACAGGGCAGGCAGTTACTCTACATCCTGTAGGTGCCAGAGTAGAATTTCTTAGTATAGACTGTCCACATGACATAAATCCATGGATTGCTTTCCACACTTCCCTTACTTGGTATTACTGGGGTGTATGACTGCTCAGGCTCTTTACACCCCTCCATTTAATCTCCAGCACTCTCATATCCGAGCCTTTATCTCAAGTTCACACATACATTTGCCTGAGCTTGACCATCTGCACGGGCAGCTGTTCACAGGCCGAGGCCAGCTCTGCAGTGAGCCATGTGCTGCCAGAAGCTCAGACACCTTGGAAGCTGCATTCCAGTCTCAGCACTAGGGGGACTTGCTGCAGGACACAATGTTCCCACTCTAGATAGCATAGAACAGCTGGAACGGGGCAGCCACACTTGCAAGTCCAGGCACTAAAGGTGACAAGGAGTAGGCCAAGGCCATGCTGAAGTGTCTTCCAAGGTTTTCTGGGGGCAGTCTTTCACAGTCCCTATGTGAGAGCAGCACTCCCTTTATACCACAGCCCTTGCTTTGCTGTTAAGCTTCACTGGCTCAGAAAGCCATTGGAGGTTGCTAAGGACTTCAGAGACAATGTTTTGAAATTAATGACTGTGTGATAAGTATTGTAGAATACCAATACTGCCCTTGGGACTGTCATCAAAGCCAGCTGCTGCTGGGGCGCTCTGACTTGCTAGATTCTTCTATGCCCTGGGGCTGTTAGGTTCCTGTGGTGTGGAAAGGGAATTTGTGGATCTGTTGTAGCTTCATGGGGAGACAGGGAATGATTGGAGCAGAGGGATGGGGTGGGGAAGGAAGAAATAGGATGGGTGTTGAAGAAAAAGATTAGGACGCCAGCCCTACTGCCCCCCAGTTGTTACTTTCTTAGTATAAAAGAGTTAGCCAGGTTCCTGCTTCATTCACTAGGTATGGAGAATGAAGAAAAGGAGAATAATGCTGTGCAGACACTGAGGATTTGAATACTTATTGGGCTGTATGCATTCAGATTTCCATGGCCTATATCCATGCCTGACACAGAATCATCCTGCCCATGTACATTTAGTTGTAACTATGGGTCACTGGAGGTTATGAGTTTGTGTGTGCTATGGACAGAATGTTTGTGTCCCCCCACCCAATTAATATGTTGACACCTAACCCACAATGTAATGGTGTTAGGAAGTGGGACCTATCTATACTAGTAATAGAGTAATATGTTAATTAGACTGGACATCTTCTGGACATCCTTTGAGACAAAGCCACGATGGTGGAAGCCAAGGCAGAGGTGTTAGGGGCAATCAGGCCAGCAGGGGAGATCAGGCTGGCAGGAGAGAGCAATTAGCGGGCAATCAGGCTGGCAGGCAGGTGAGCGGTTAGGAGACAGTAGTCCTGGACAGACATCCCTCGAGGGGTCCCAGATTGGAGAGGGTGCAGGCTGGGCTGAGAGGACACCACCCTTAACCCATGCATGAATTTCATGCACCAGGCCTCTATTAGGAGATAATTATATCACGAGGGTGGAGCTCTCATGAATAAGATTAGTGCCCTTATAAAAAAAGCCAGAGAGATTCCTTACCCCTTCCACCATATAGTGAGAAGATGCTATTATGAATCAGGAAGTAGGTCTCACTGGACATTGAAGCTGCTGGTGCCTTGATCTTGAACTTCCAGCCTTCAGACTGAGAAACAAATATCTGTTGTTTATAACCCACCTATTTTGGCAGCCCAAAAAGATGAAGACAGTGTGCCAGCAGCCCCAAAAGATGAAGACAGTGTGCCAGATGGCTGAAGACAGAATGTCAAGCTTTTTAATATTTTATTTATTGATTTGAGAGACATTGATTTGTTGTTCCACTTACTCAAACATTCATTGGTTGCTTTTTGCATATGCTCTGACCTGGAATTGAACTTGCAAACTTGGCATATCGGGATGACACTAACCATCTGAGCTATCTGGCCAGGGCCAGAATCTCAAAGTCTGATAGAATATACCTGGGAATGTCCATGCTGTGCAGTTTGGTCTGTAAAGATGGCTGTTACTTGATCAGGTTGGATCAAGTAGTCACCAAACTAAGGGCAGAGGTTAAATCTGGGGATATGGCTTCTGTCAGGAACACTTTACTTATTTTATTAACTTGTGTTGATTATAAATTCATACAGCCTGCTGGGAAAGGTTGCTTTAAGTTTACTCTTTAAAGTGATGCAAAGTAAGGAGATGTATATTTTTTCTGTGTCTGGAGAGAAAATTTTACCAGATTAGAAAGATTATTGGAGTCCACTGTCAGAATCTGATGGGCTGCAACTTCTGTGTGAGGCAGTTCTGACTCTGAGTCCCCTTCTGCCATTCACCAGTCCTGGGAACTGGACAAGGCATGCTCACTTCCTCAGCTATGAAACAGCACTGTAAGAGGATTCACGGAGTTAATATACAGAGAGGACAGCTGCTCATTGTTAATTGTTACGAATTACTCAGAGCCCTGTAGTGATGATTCTCAATCATCTTCTGTTAGTACATTTCTAACTGGAAGCTTCGTGTGTGTTTTTACACATGTCCTCTTTGAGAAGGATCATTAAGAACAACATTAACTGTGAATTTCGTGTCTGCAGGCCACAGAGCCCCCTTGCTCTGGGGCTGGTCTCCAAGGTGGGAAGTTTGGCAGCCTAGACCACCATCACAGTGAGTGTCCCCACCAGCAAGCTGAAGTCACAAAAACATCAGGCAGCTACTGTTGTTTACAACCATAATGATGCAAGGCCCTATGGAGAGAGGGGAACCTTCCAGGTCCTGGGAGCTGGCTGCCTTTCCCTCCACTGTCATTGTGGGCTCCAAGCCTACCACCTGACACATGACACATTGAGACTCTGTTAGGTACATTTTCTGTAAAAAGTGACAAGACTAATATTTAGAATGTTGGAGAAAAGTCTTGATTTTACTGGAACACGTGCAAGTATGCTGAGCACCCACCTGAGCCAATAAAACTTGCTTGAGGTTGGGTGGAGGGAAGCAAACACCTTTGGTGGTTATGGTTTACACACTTGAATCAAAGATGCTGGATTCTAGAAGCACCTCACATCTTTGTTTTTAAGTGTCTGACAACTCAGACCCAATTCCAGTTGTCTCTTGTCATTGAGAATGAACTTTCTATTGGAATTATATTTTTATAAATGGCATTGATTATGTTTCTTTGGTAGTGGAGCAATCACATGCTCAAAATAAAGCAGAAGCAGATTAAAGACACTGTCCCGACATAAATAGATGAGTAATTCAGAAGCACATTCATTTTCTCAGAAAAGATTAAAGGCTTTTGAGCTACAATTGTGCCTGTACACCAACCTGTTTACATCTCTGTTTTAAGTCACTCATTTTATGTGGGATGGGATCAAGTGGGCTGCTGCTGAGCTGCCAGTGATGTCACACTTGTTTCTTAGTGGAAGCCCTCCACTCACTTGAGCTTTAGAAGAACAAATGGAAATGCATGTTGTTTTAAAATGTGGGAATTGCAATTTGAAGATGCCAAGGGGAAATCCTATGTGAGAGTAATGAAAGGAATATGACAGGAAGGAGATTTATCTTCTGGCTTGAGACTAGGATTAACATAATGAACTTCTCTTCAACACCATGCTTGTGGAGGGGTAGACTCTGGCCCCACTTGTGATCTCTAAGGGGAAGCTATAAATTGCAGAGCAAGATGGGGTGTCTCAGGACGGGCAGATGTCATGTCAGTACTAATAAGAAAAGTCTCAGCCATTTCTAGGATAGTACATCAGATAAGGGTACTTATGAGAAGAAATTTAAATTCAGTTATAGAACCAGATTATCTGGGGTAGATTATCTATGGAAAATGTTGAACCCCTGGCTAGTTTCACTCTGTAGTCACAGCAGCTTAATTTTGAGTCACTTTTCCTTCTCAGCTGGTGTGTGCTTAGGAAATGCTTTCTAATTTTTCACATTAGTTTTATATATACATACACACACAAACACACACACACACACGCACGCACACACGATCAGAAACTCATGCATAGGAAGGCAGACCTGCTGCCTCCTTGCTCTCCTCTCCACCCCCCTCACCATTCCAGCTCAGTGTGTCACAGAGCCTGTTATTTTTAAATTCATTCTCATATTCACTGTCGTTTGGGACTTTTCATGTTACTTTTCACCTTAATTGGTTTGGTTGATTAAGAGCTGATTATCTCATTGTTTTGAATTTGAGATCTAGTAATGAAACATTCTAAATGTAAACTAGAAATCAGTGCATTAAAAGTGGCTTAGGGATGGAATTTCTATTTCGGGTGAAAATCTCATTTAGAATTAAAGGCACCATTGTCAAAATCCTTCAATTAAAAAAATGTAAACTGTGAAGTTGTGGGTTGAAAACTTAAATTCTGATTACTTTCAAAGCAATCACATTGTTTCAGTCTCATGAATTCCTCACAACAAAAATTTGCTGGCCCAGTTAAATTCATGCTGTTTATAAAAAAGAAAAATGCCTTTAACTTTTTTATTGCCTAAAAAGTTCCCAGATGCAAACAAATATTTATTTCTTTTAACTGCCATATACACACATCACCTTATAATAGTGCAAGGCATAACGATGACATTAATTTTAGCCACTACTTAGAATAAGCTAAATATTAAATGCCATCAAGGAATATTTCCAATTAGTTTAAATAATAATATACTTTTTTTCCACTTATGCAAAGGGACATCTCTTCTTTCTCTTCTCTCTCTCTCTCTTAATAAAAATACATTTTTATTGATTTCAGAGAGGAAGGGAGAGGGAGAGAGAGATAGCAACATCAATGATGAGAGAAAATCATTGATTGGCTGCCTCCTGTACACATCCTATTGAGGATCAAGCCTGCAACATGGGCATGTGCCTGACTGGGAATTGAACTGTGACCTTCTGGTTCATAGGTCAATGCTCAATCATTGAGCCACACTGGCTGAACCAAATTACTTTTCTCTTAATGGGTTAGTTTTTTTCAGTTTTTAAAAGTTTTCTTAATTTTTTAAATTAAATACTTTTTTTTTTAGTTAAGGAAGTAAAATCTTTAGTTCTTCAATAAATGCAGAATGCCAGATTAGTTCATTTTGATTTGTTGCTTATTTAAGGTCTGTGTCCTTGGGAAAGTTAAGAAATATAAATCTAGGCAATTTTGAAAGGATGCGAACACTTGAATGTACTACACTAGAATTCAGAAAGATTGTACAAGATGATTTATTGTTGTCAAGGTTTAATGATGTGAATGATTAAAACATTAATGATGTGAAACTATATATTCACCTACTGTAGGAAGAGCTTCTTTCTTTAAAGAATGTTCTTTTAAATGTATGTTTTATTACATGTTCCTTTGTTCTCCAGAGATGTGGACACATGTCTTAGTAAGTTACCTTGATTGTTCATGTCCTTATAAAGTTCATGCTTAATTTGAAAACTTCAGACACTTGAATGACTGTATTAGGTAGGATGAAGATTAACAGCAAGTCAGACACATAACTTAGTAAAACAGGATAGGGGCTGGTTCTCTCTTGTACAAGGTGGTCCAGGGCTGGTGTGGCTCTTTGATAGTGGCAGGGACTCAGGTTCTTATTTGTTTTCCTATTTTGTATGACCTTGATTTCATGGCACCAAATGCGGGCATCCCTATCCCACACAGAAGAATGAAGGAAGGACAGAGAAAAGGTGCAGAAGGCACACGTGAACTGGCTAGAGCTTAGACAGTCATGCCTACCTGCAAGGGAGGATGGAAAATAGTTTCCATTCTGAGGTCCATCTTGAAGTCAGGGCCTTTCTCTGTAGAGAAGCTAGAGGTGAACAGCTAGCAGTCTCTGTTATAATAACAAATTTTAGCTATAAATACAATAGAAATGGTTCATTAATAAAATTTAAAAATAATTCAGTTTCTTTTTAGGGTTGTTATGGACCTGAAGTACACATTGCTTGTTTAAAATAAGAAATGCAGTCCTTTTAATTCTAATAAATTTTGGGTTGAAAAGTACACAACAGTTTCTCAAAAGCCTGGTTTATAAAAATTGACCAAACCTATGCCTAGGAAGTGGCAAGGAAGTATGAATTAGGTTTGAAGATACCTAGTCTGGAATTTTGATGAAGAATGGTGCAAGAATATATTTATTTGAGGGGGATGGAGAAGAGTAGGAGGAAAGAGAAAACAGGGGTAAGAGAAGAATGTGAAGATGGTTAAGTCAAAACGGTGGAGACTTTTGTTATGACTGAGAACCCTAGTCCTGAGTTCCAAAACTATAACCTGAGCCAGACCAAAAGAACTGATTTGTCCTGCGGCCAAGATCTTGGAGTGAGTATCTGGTACCAACACAACAACAGAGCAGACAACTTCTGGGTTATCCAAGAAGAGAAGGCCTGAGGCCAGGATAGGTTTATTTTTGTAATAGAGAGGTATCCAGGAACTCTTGGACTGAAATCAGGCTAAACACCATAACCGTGATGTGCCCAATTTCCAACTTGTATAAAACCTGGCTAGCGTTGAGTTCATTCTCATTATTGAAAGTCTTCAAAGAGATGTTGGGAGACAGTTGCTGGGTGAGTGGAGATGAAACAGAATAGAGTTTGGCTTCCAGGTTGGAGCTGGGCAGTGGGGAGTGGTGAGATAGATGACTGGTTGAGATTGAGAGGGGATGGGAAACTAGTTAATCTTAAGAGCCCAGAATGTCATTGTTGCCATTGACCACCATACTTTATTACTTTAAAGTCTGTTGGGGTGTAGTTCAGTTCTCTGTAATGCAGTGATTAAAAAGTAGTAAAGAGCCAAGACCGGTTTGGCTCAGTGGATAGAGCGTTGGCTTGCGGACTGAAAGGTCCCAGGTTCGATTCCGGTTGGGGGCATGTACCTTGCTTGTGGGCACATCTCCACTGTGGAGCATGCAGGAGGCAGCTGATTGATGTCTCTCTCTCATCGATGTTTCTGACTTTCTATCTCTCTCCATTTCTCTCTGTAAAAAATCAATAAAATATATTAAAAAAAAAGTAGTAAAGAGAAACAAGAATGATACTGCCCTCCATGTGATGTCATCTAAATTAAGAATTTTTGTCCATTTTCACAATAGAATTTAAGTAGCAGATAGTCATTCACAATTTTATTATTTTCTTTTAGTTAAAATATTGTTAATATACAACAGTTATTTAACATTTATATAACCAATGACGTGACCACCTTTTTAAGTCTAGTAACCATCTGACACCGTATTAAGTTATTATATTATTGACATAACTGGAAATTTGTACTTCTTAATTTCTTCACCGTTTTCACCCTTCCCCATACCCTGTTCCTCTCTGGCAACCATCAGTTTGTTCTCTATCTGTGAGTCTTTTTCTGTTTTGCTTTGTGTGTTTGTTTGTTTTAGATTTCACATATAAATAAAATCATAAAGTATATGTGACTGACTTATTTGACTTAAAACAATACCTTTACATTCATTCATGTTGTCACATTTGGCAAGATTTTATTCTTATTATGGCTGATTAATATTTCACTGTATATATGTATCACATCTTCTTTATCCATTTATCTATTGATGGACAGTTAGGTTGCTTCCATATCTTGGCTATTGTATACAACGCTGCAGTGAAAATAGGGCTGCAGATATCTGTTCAAATTAGTATTTTCATTTTCTTTGGATAGATACCCAGAAGTGGAATGGCAGGATCATCATGCATGATTCACAGTGGGTAGACTGAGGCATCAGTCCTGAATGACTTGCCTTGGCTCGTTCCTGAAATATCTTTCCTTGGCTTCTCGATTAGTGTTTTTGTTTTTACATCATGTCAAACATTGCACTTCATTATCATTTATGTTATTTGTTGACAAATGGACTGACTGCAAGAGAAATGGAAAGGGAATCAGATAAATAAAAGCTCCCCAGGCAGTTCTTCCACATATGTCTTTTTATTAATCTCAGGATTTAGAGCCAAACTGATGACTGGTCATTTAGGGTGACCAATAACCTTGGCTAAGATGTGGATGGATGATTCTGGCTCTTGTTTCACTGCCAGAAGCCTACATCTCTCTTCTCATTATGGTAAGAACTGTTCTACTTTATCTTTGCTGCCCACAATCCATAGCTGCATACATATTGCACGATTTTCTTACCTTCCAGGTGCTTCTGGGGGGAAAATGACAAGAAAGAAAGGTATGTCAGAGGTGGAAGCAGAAATAAACATTTTTATGTAGCTGGACATACACTCTCACACACACAAACACACTCATACACACACAAATCTTAGTCTCTTGCAGGCAGCTCTGTGCCTAGGGATGATACACAGAAGGTTTATGGTAGGATTTGGCTAGAACAATATAAAGCAGGGCTATTTGCCCCTCTCTACCAGATGGCTTTGAAATTGGGGCTGGGGTCACTGGAGCACAGACCCAGGAGAGCTGAATGTAGACCTGCAGGTGGGCTGTCTGCTGTGACCTATTCAATTTGGAGGAAACTCAGGGGCACTGATGGACATTAGCCACCCATTGCATAAAAGCATGTGTCTGCTGAGGCCTTGGGTACCGTTCCAGAACCCTCACCAGACTGGGACAGGCTGGCACTGTTCATGGGCCATTTAAGGAGAAGGAATTACAGGAAGAAGAACCCTTCATAGGTCATTTAGTGAAACTATGGCAAAGTCAGGAGTATATAGAGCACTGTGTTGTTTGGCCCCGTGGAGGGTGGAGATGGGGGAAGAAAGCTGAGTGACTTCCTCCTCTCTCTCCTGGAGCAGAGGCCTTTGCCACGTGCATCTGTCCAAGGCTGGGCTAATCTGCTTCTTGGCCTCACTGAGGATAGGGGCGGAGGCCCAGCACCACCCAGTGTGAACCTGGCAGGGACAGGCCACCAGAGGCAGGAGCCCCATCCTTGTGGGATTGGCAGAGTTTTTGCTGTCACTGCTAGTGTAATGACTTGCCTTCCTTGTGGTTGAGGATCTATTCAGTGTAAAGCAGAAAAGCCTAGGCTTTGAGACGTGGCCACCACCCTTTGCCTTGTAACTTTGGGCAAGTTACTTGACCTGCAGGACCTCCATTTAGAGAGGATTGCCTGCTAAAAGTGGCTTGGACATTCTGCCACTTTTATTTATTTATTTATTTTGTTAATTCTCATCTGAGGATATATTTTTTCCATTAATTTTTAGAGAGAGTGGATGGGAGGGAATGGGGAGAGAGAGCGCGTGAGAGAAAGAGAGGAAGAGAGAGAGAGAAACATCAATGTGAGAGAGACACATCTATAGGTGGCCTCCTTCACATGTCCTGACCCAGGGTGGGATTGAGCCTGCAATCCCTTGACTGGGAATTGAATGGAGACCTTTAGGTCTGAGGCTGATGCTCTAACCACTGAACACCCAGCCGGGACTATTCTGCCAGTTTGTCATTTAGTCAGTCTTTCCTTTAGAAGACACCAAGGCATGGGTTCTTTGTAAAGGAGTTAGTGAAGTAAAGTAGTCCCCCTCGTCAGCATGGAATACATTTCAGGACTGCTCTGACAGTGGTGAGTGAGAGTGGTGGGAAAAAGGCTGGTGTGGAGATTCTATAAAGGAGAAGGAGGGTGCATTGCAGTAGATGGAAAATCAGAGGGTAACATATTGGGAGGAAACACTGGCAATCACTGGCCTGGTCTCAGTTTACCCATGAGTAGCTTCTTGTTCACTGGCTCAGTCTAGGTGAGGCAGGAACTGGGTACCAGAACCCAACCTCTGTTGGGGTAGGTCCTGTCCTAAGCACACATGGGGAATTGCATTTTGTCCTTTTGATATCCCACAGGGTAGGTGCTGTCATTACTTGCATTTTGCAAAGGAAAAAATGAAAACAGAAGTTCAGTAACCTGCCTGAGGTCCCATCAAAGCAGTGACAGAGCAGGCTTTGATCTGATCAGGTTGACACCAGGATGCTTGCTCTTAAGCGGTAGACTTGGCCTTGCTCCCAGGCGGTGGCAGCTCAAGTTCCACGAGGCTGTCCAGCTGACCCAGGCACTGGCAGGAGCAATGGAGAGGGGTGATTCAGAGGGCAGTGTGAAGGAGGATGCAGCGGATCCCATGCCTGGTTGCCACCTTGAGATCTGAGTGTGCCTGAGGTCCTATGAGAGTTGTTCATTTGTCATTTTCATCCTTTTCTCCTTGGAGCCCATCTTTAGTGCAGGAGGGAATCGGCTTTGGCGGCCCAATGTGCTTTCATAATGCTGGCACTTCCGCACTACCCCTCTTGCTGCAGCTGCACCAGTACCGTGCTGTTGCCCATTCAGTGGATTAGTGTGTACGTGTGTGTGTATGTGCGCACGTGCAAGTGTATATGTGCATGTGGGGGTGTGCCTCTGTATATGTGTGTGTTCATGGGTGTGCTGCTGGGCTTGAGGGAGGATGCTTGCTGCTCTTCTTGTCCATTCAGCCAGGTGGCTGCATAGAATAGATTTAAATACATTCAATGAGATATGTGAACCAGAAACAACTCCTGGGAGTCAGCGTACAGCTGAGCACCAGATCTCCCCTCAGGCATGTGTCACAGCTATCTGGCAGCCTGGGACACTTTTAATCAGGAAAAGGGGCTTGGCTGAAGGGCGGGAAGGAGAGAAAGGGGGCAATGGCAAGAGTGAAAGAAAGTGAAAGAGTGGCTAGATGGGGAGAAGGAGGACCTTCAGGAGTAGAGATCTTATCAAAAGACATAAAATTCAAGTAAGACCCAATTTATCTGAGTTGGCCTCACCCTGATGAATAAATGCATTTGCCAGAGGATTAGCTGATAGTGGTGACTTATCTTCTTCTTTCTGCTTTGTGTTTCCTGACAAATCAGCCTTTTCTCCTTTCCTCTGTTGTTGGTCCAGTCTTTCAGAGTTGGGGCTACAGGCCCTGCAGGGTAGTCTAGGATGGGAGATCATATTGGAATGCTTTCTCTTGGTACCCTGCTTTGTAGAGATGCTCAAGTCACAATGGTTAAAAGTCCAGATTCCGGAGCAGGCAATACTGGCCTTACGATAGTAAGTATTATTTAAGGAGACTCAGAGTTCTGTGTGAGGCCATCTGGCTTTGACATGTGGCCCTGCTTTCCTGTTTTAGCTGTCGTGTGTCTCTGGGAGAGACCTTGAGCATATTAACCAGTTAGAAAGGCTGGGCTTGTGATCCTCTGGGAACATGTCCTGTCAAAGACCCTGATGACCACTTTGTCCCTTTCTTTTAATGTCCCTTCTGCCCCCAGGAGGTAGTTCTAAGTGTACAGCCTTGAGTTACCTGACCTCACCCTGTGCACACGCCCTCTGATCGCTCCTGAGGGCTGGGCCCAAATCTGCTCTTGTTTCCAAGGGACAGCAGCAGTCATGGACAATTGTCACCTTGTTTCTTTGTCGTGTTTTTTACTGGATTGCTGTTTATTTTTGAGTTTTTTATAATTATTATTACACCCATCATATCCTGCTCAGTGCAAAAGCAGTAGGTGTATGAGAAGACTTAGTGAAAAGAGCTGTGTGATGGTAATGGAGCTAAAGTGAAATTTGCTGGTGAGGTTGCCCAGACATGGCATCACTCTGGACAGGAGAACAGATAACTCCCGAGTCTTCAAGAACTTGTAAACGATAAATTTCTGGGCCTCCTTTCTCTCATGGTACCAAGGAAATGAACATTTTTCTGCAAAACACAGTGTGGGAGAGGAATACAGGATTATTACATTGACTCTATAATTTGAAAGGCAATAAAACTGGTGTAGAAAGCTTCTCAAAGGTGAATCAGAGGTTTCCAAAGGGTGCAAGGAAGACTGGAGGGAACTTTCCTGGTGAAGGGATCCATCCGGCTACTTCCCTGGCCACAGAAGGAGCAAAAGTTGTGCTCTTTACAAGCAGTATCTGTCCTTTGTTGCTTATTTAGCACTGTTGCACAACAAAGAATTAAAAAATAGAAGCAAATGGACCAGCACTAGTGTGTGTTTTACAAGAATTTAATTAGGCTTCTCATGGCAAAGTTGTCTCTCTTCTTTATGTTGTGGCTTTATCACTGTTTGGTTTTCATTAAAACCAGAACAGCATGCTCTGGCATGTACCAGATACTAACAGAATAGAATGAAGAAGGGCCGATTAGACAGAACAAGTCATTTCAGACAGCCGCTTTCCTCCCCTCCTCTCTCCATCCCTCATCTTGCCACATGTATATAAAAATCTACCATTTCCCCCGCAAGAAGGGGCACTCTAGAATTTACTCTTTTGTATAAGAGTCACAGATTGGAAAAAAGGAGAATCTAGCTTGATTCCAGGCTCCACCACATGCTAAATGTGCGAGGATTGGCAAGTCACAACTTTTCAAGCCTGTATCTATTAATATGTATAATGGATGTATAATACCTGTCTAGCTTGCTTCCTGGGATTGCTGTGAGGATCAGAAGAGATAATGTACTAGTATGAGCAAGTGCTTGGGAGGTTTATCATTCTCTGCGCACTGTAAAGGAATCAATGGAAGGAGCCAACCTCTCTCTCTCATGCTGGTTCAGTGCTTGGTATCAGCAAACACAAGGTGGGTCCCTATCTACTTTGGGTCACATTGTATTCTTAGTTTCTTGTACAGTGCTCAATAGATGTCTGTGGAATTAATTAAACAGAACGAGAAAATAACCTTTTAATATTCCCCCGTATAACCACAGAGCTGAGAACATTTTTTCAAAGTAACTACATTAATTAATAGAGAAAAATGATTTATTGGTTGTTTGTTACAGTTCTGAGTACCTCATAAAAAAATTAAAAGATAGCAAAATAATGGAAATCAGGATCTTGAAGAGATATCTACATCCTCATGTTCATTGCAGCATTATTCATAATAGCCACAATAGGGAAATAGTCCAAATGTCCAAAGACAGATGAATGAATAATGAGAATGTGGCATGTTTATACAGTGAAATGTTATGTAAATCAAGCCCTAAAAGAGAAGGAAATTCTGCCATTTGCAATAACATGGATGAACCAGGAGGATATTATGTTAAGTGAAATATGCCAGTCACAGAAGAGGAAATACCTGCATGATTCTACTTGTAAGAAGTATCTAAAGTAGTCAAACACAGATGCAGAGAATAGAATGATGATTGCTAGAGGCTGGGGAGAAAGGGAAGGAGGGAGTTGTTTTTCAATGGGTAGAAAGTTTCAGTTTTGTAAGATAAGTACGTTCTGGAGATCTACCATACAACTTAGTTCCCCTGGTTAACCATATAGTACCGTGCACTTTAAAATATGTGAAGAGGTTAGAGCTCATGTTAAGTCTGCTTACAAAAGAGCACAAAATAAGCAAAGAACCCTCCAAAGACACAAAGGGATTGGGGAATCAACTCTTCCCACCATATCAACCTGACCCCCAAATGTGATACTAAATATATTTGCTTGCATTATTTGTAAAAAAAAAAAAAAAGTTTTAAAATAAAAACAACTTTTAAGGCTAGTTTCTGAATGCCTTACAGCTGCTGCTTGAATGTTCCCTAATGTCCATACAGTAAGGTACCACCTAGGCTTTTCTTGCAACTCAATTTCCTCATGATGCTCTGTTCCCATGGGTGGTGCAGAAGAGAAAAACCAAGAGCCAAAGAAAACTCTGAAAGCCCTGCACAGGTAGAAACAGTTTTCTATGTCAGCTCAGATGGTGTTTGCCTGCATTTGAGGATTTTGTCCTTACAAAAGAGGAATCCAGTAATTCCTTTTTAATTTCTGTTAATCAGATAGGGCAAGGATTCAGCTCGCTGAGATGAAGCTCACTGTGCCTTAAAGGGATCTCAACTCCTGGTTTCCATAGATAGAATGATTTCCCACAAAATTCAGGAAATCCTATTGCTTTTTTTCCAGGGATGATGGAGAGTGGGTGGTGTGGGAGATCAAGCCCAGCAGCGGCTTTGATTTCTGTAGTTTGCTGGCCAGAGGGCACCCAGAGGACGTGGAGCTCTTTCACAATCGCACAGAGCACTATGCATGAGCTGGTGGCACCCAAAGTTGCACTTTCTAGAAAACTGCCCACCAGGTCCTCCTTGACTCATGCTGTTTACCCTTAGCTGGACCCTTGTTGCTATTCCTGGCTCTTTTATTTATCTCATTGATTCCTTGCTGCATCTAATTGAGCTTTCCTGTCTTCTCCAGTGGTGGCTCATTTTGCTTCTCAAGACTGTTCTAGAGATGCCCCGCTTTTGTCTATGTAGTCTTCCTCATTCACTTCATCTATGCTCCAAGCCTCACCCATTATGTTGAGGCCAAATTGTTCTCAGAGGTTGTAGTTATAATCTGTTAGGGAGCGTGCAAAAGGCAGACTTCTGGGTCCTGTGCCTAGCATCTCTGGTTCAGTAAAGCTTGGGGCAGAATCAAGACATTTGCATTTTTAACAAGCATCCCAACTTTAAGAAACAGTTTGTTGTCCTTTAACAAAATGGATTTATTCAAAAACAACAAAAATTGTAGTTCAGTAAATGTGGTCTAACTAGCGAACCACACACAAGCCCAGCGACAGAGGAAAAGGAGGCTCTTTTAAGGACTTGGAAGGGGCTGTTGTAAATGAACAGTCCATGGGAGGAACCCGGGAGTTCCAAGTATAGAGGCTTCTCATTGGCTGAGTCATGGCAGTCTGAGGTGTTACTAGGCCAGGAGGAATTTTTTCTTTCTCCTGCTGAGCTGTAGGGTCACTTCCTCTCTTCCTGTGGAGTCTCTTGCTGTTAGGGTCCATGGTGAGTGCTGAGTGATAGACCTGGGTGCGAGTTTTCTCTTCTAGCTCCTGAGTCTGTGTTAAATGAGGTTTCTGTTTGTTGATGTTCACTAGCTCTAAAATGGTAATTCCCAAAATCCAGTCTTCAGCTTGCTCCTGCCCTCAGTGAGAATCCTCATTTTCAGTGCTGTGCTGTTTCACTTGTATGCTTTTCTGGTACCTTTCCAAAAGTACATTATGTCATTATTTACCATCATCAAGAGTTGGAAACAACACAGCAGTCCCTTGGCCTGGGAGTCAGTGGGGCAGAATTACTGTTTGGGGCGGTGGAAAGAGTTCTGGGGGTGGGTGGTGGTGATGGCTGTAAAACAGTGTGAATCTACTCAACACCACTGAACTGTACACTTAAAAATGGTTATGATGGTACATTTTATGTTATGTGTATTTTACCACAATTTAAAAAAAAAACACAAATTCATTTGTTTCTCCAACTAAATGTCTTCTCTTGAGGTCACCATATTTAGTTGAAATAAATCTGATACAGCTGGGAGGAACCCACCTAATGTAGTTTCTGCATTTAAGCCAAAGTAATAAAAAATAAGAATGTCCTTTGTTTATAGAGTAAGAATGTTAAAAGGAAAATGAGTTCATAAGCAATATTGACTTTTCTGGAAAATTGCCCCCTTCCCAACCTGGATGGCAGGGTTGGCAATTTTGGTATTAAATCATCTTTGAGAGGGGGTGTGGGTACCAAGGCTGTGACCATTCACATCTTATTAAATTTCTGAGATGCAAGAAGGCATCTCAGAAGAGGAAGCAGCATGTGCCAAAATTCAGAGGCTAGAGAGGGCCTTCTCTTGGGTAATTGCTAGTCTTTCCATCGAGCCACTGCTCCTGGAAAAAGCCCCAGCCCAGGGGCATCACCTGCCTTTTGTGAGGGTGCTGATGGCTGTGCTGAGTCCGGCACACAACACAGCCTTTTCCTGACCAGGAATCCCGCTTTTGAAGGCAAAATGACCAGAGACCAGTGTTTGACCAAACCAATGTTATTTTATTTATTTATTATTATTTTTAAAATATGTATTTTATTGATTTTTTTACAGGAAAGAAGGGAGAGGGATAGGGAGTTAGAAACATCAATGAGAGAGAAACATCAATCAGCTGCCTCCTGCACACCCCCTGCTGGGGATGTGCCCACAACTAAGGTACATGCCCTTGACCAGAATCAAACCTGGGACCCTTCAATCTGCAGGCCAACACTCTTTCCCTGAGCCAAACCAGTTAGGGCCAAACCAATATTATTTTATCTGTGATGCTCTGGCAATGCTGGTGGTGCCTGGCCCCACCCTGGAGGGCGGGGAGTGAAGTTAAGAGGGTTGGGGGAGGGCATGAGAGGTGCTCCATGCACCTCCTGGTGACCAGTCATTTGGTCATTTCGGCATTATGGGCACTGACCTTTTATAATATAGATTACATGAGGGACAAGGATTGTCAGCCTCATTTAGATGTGAATTTGCATGTCTCCACACGGAGGGGACAATGTCACTTGGTTCTTCCAGAACCCTGAGATTTTAGAATGTGATTTCTAAGTGATTCTTGCTTAAAAACAGGCTCCAGCAAATCTCTACCACTACACTTACTCACACCATAGTTTTCCCTCCATTCACCGGGGACTTTGTCAGTGATTATGGCTCAGAAGTAGCCACAGGGTACCAGGCGAATGCCCCGAAGGCCTGGGATCCATAGCCCTTTCCCTCCAGGCTCCCTGGCTGGCTGCCTGTTTCCATCTTGGGGCTGGGTCACTGAAAATAACATTCTGTGTTGTTGCCTTCCTGTTTCTGTCATTATAGGAGAGGAAATGCCCTTAGACTTTAAGACATAAATCATGTTGCTGGTAAATAAAACTGGAATGTGAATCCAAACTCTAGCTGTCAGTGTAAGTGTGTCATAGGGTTGAGCTCAGAGAGCCATGCTGCTCAGTTCAGGATGATTTGGGAAGCTGTGAGTGCTTTTTGAAGCCATCTCCAAATTTGCCTTAAGATCTCCTTTTAATTATTTCCTATTATCCACCATAAAAGTGCTTCTTCTTTGACAAGTGTATCTAAGAATTGAGAGTATTTTCACATGAGTGAAGCAGAATTGGGCCACTTGCCAAGAGGAGTGTGGTCCTGGTTTTACACCAGCTGTGAGAACAGATCCGGGACCACCCGGGAACACAGTGCTTCCCCAGTCACCAACACGTGAGACTGCGTTCTGGCCGCCCCTGCATGAATCAGAGGTGTGCCTTCTGCAGGTGCCGTGGGGACACAAATGTACAAGCTTGGCATTTTTCTGGGTTCCTATGCATCCATTCTGCAGGGAAGACAGTGGAAATGAATGCAAATGAATGCAGACCGGCAGGCCTGAGAGGCTGCAAGAAACCTTAATTCAGCAGTGTGTACACCATTAGCTGACTTCCTGTTCTTTCGAGGCAGCCCCTGCTCTCTGATAAAAATGGAGACCTAAGGAGGGAAAGGAGTTGGCAGTTAGGCTTCTGCCAAAGGCCTGGATTCGGAAGCAGGAGAGTTTGACCTTCACATTTTAGCCCCTCAGCACTTACGCTTGTGCATACTTCTGCGCATGATTTTACTGTACAGTTGGTGGTCTGCTTTGTCATATATATGCTTAAGTTTTTCATCATTGCTACAGTTAGTTCCCTTTATCCGCCATTTTATTTTCTGCTGTTTCAATTACCCTTGGTCATCCACTGCCTAAAAAAATTATAAAAAAATTCCAGAAATTGTTTATTCATATATTTTAAATTCTAAGCTAGTCTCAGTGGCATGATAAAATATTGCACAGTCCCGCTCCATCCCAACATATATGCATGAATCATCCCTTTGTCCAACACCTACATGCTTTAGAGTAGTGGTTCTCAACCTTTCTAATGCCACGACCCTTTACTACAATTTCTCATGTTGTGGTGACCCCCCAACCATAAAATTATTTTCGTTGCTGCTTCATAACTGTATTTTTGCTACTGTTATGAATCGTAGTGGTTCTCAACCTGTGGGTCGTGACCATCAGAAAACACAGGTATTTACATTACGATTCATAACAGTAGCAAAATTACAGTTATGAAGCAGCAACAAAAATAATTTTATGGTTGGGGGTCACCACAACATGAGGAACTGTATTAAAGGATCGTGGCATTAGAAAGGTTGAAAACCACTGCCCCAGAGTATGTGTACTGGTCTTAGAGGGAGGGGAAAGGAGGGAGGATGGAGAGAGGGAAATATACATTGGCTGCCTCTCAAATGTGCCTGACAGGAGATCAAACCCGCAACCTTTGGTGTATAGGACAATGCTCCAGCTGAACTCCAAACAATTGAGCTGCCCAGCCAGGAAGACATTGGGTGATTTAAGTGTGCGATAGTACAGAGAACCCTAGGGCTACGCAGAAGGTTCCATGCTCCTAGATGGGCAGAGAGATTGGTTTCCACCACATGGATCATAAAAACGGACTGTCTGCAATTTCTCACCAAGCACATCCAGCCTATGAGTGTGCAGATCCCCAGAGCTGTGCTGTGAATGAGTTGCATGAACTCATTCGTGTGTTTTGTTTCTCAATTTCCTTCTCTGTGAAATGGGGAGAATGATAACCCTGTGTTCCTCACTGGGCTGTTGGACAGAAGCTAATGAACTCCAGCTGTTATGGGAAAGCACATTGGAAAATATAATGAAGTGCTTTACTAAAGGAAGCTTTCATAATTCCCTCCTGCTTTACTGAGGTGTAATAAACAGCCCAATACATTGTAAATCCATCCAAAGCCTTAGTGTGTGGCTCAACTGTGCAATTGAGTATCAATATGTCTCAACTCATCAAAATATTTATAAAACCCTTTCCAAAAGAAGCACACAGGTGAATGAAGCTGGATATATTTGGTGGTTCAGTTGGGATGCACTGCCTTAGGTTGCCTCTGGTTTCAGATACCTTGAAGCTTCCACCACTTACAGAGTTCTACACCAGAAGCCCATGTTTTTTTGCATGTGGCCATACAGGGATTCAGGGCTCCTTACTGGAGCTGTTAATAAATATAGCATGTGTTCATTTTAGTAAGTTAGGCTTCATTTTGGCTTTCAGGATTTAGACCCCTTGGTTGCTAGCCGTGCTGCTTTCTCATTTTCAGTTGTCCCTTGTAGATGTCTTTAAGCCTAGAAACGGGTGTGATGCAGCAGACAAACCACCTGTGTTTCATTAAACCCAGAAGCAAGGTTGTGCTCATAAAAGCTCAATAAAGCTCATATGGGCATTTGCTTATTTCTGAGGGAAAAAAGTGTCCTGGTTCAGGTGACTTAGGTGTGTTCAGAGAGCTCAAGGAAGAACAACAAGCAGACCATATGGGGCTCATGTTGACAGTTCCCATAATAGGGTGACCGAGGAGAACACTCTTTGTTTAACTTTGCTTTGTCTGTTTTCGTTTCCTGAACAGATCAGTAGCACAGACCTCAAAGAATACAGTCAGGATTGTGTGTCAGCCCTTCACGAGTATCAAAGATTTGAATTTACTGCCCAGATTATGCCCTAAGGGGAATTTCTGATGCTCCCCAAGCATTTCTGGTTGCAGCTACCTTGTTGGGGGTTTTGTTGGCTTTATTGCTGGCCTTTTCTTTTTCTGCCTCTTGAAAGTCTTTTTCTTATGAATGCTCTTTACAAGAGATGCTAGGACAGCAGGTCGAATAGCTGGACTCTGCAGCCTTGAGGAAGTCATCATATTAGGCTTTTGAGTTCTTGGGACAAGACATAGTAAGTCATGAGAGCGTCTGCAGAATGAGGCAAGGTTATTGTAAACATGTGGGCATCCTGGATTTCAGGGCTAACCTGCTAGTTAGTAAGTCATCTGATGTGTGGCAGACCCACAAAGGAAGTACTTGAGCTTCCTGAGGGTAGGGCCCCTCCCTGACTTCTTCATAAAAAGTGCTTAATAAATGTTTGCTGAACTGATGACGCATTATCCTCTATTTAAAGTGAAACCTCAAAGTAGTGAAAGCTCAAGTGATGGATGTGGTTGTATCTCTACATTTGTCTGCTGCGTTTACATCAAACATTTGTTCATCTCTTTGTCTGCCAGACTACAGTGGTGGGCTGTACCTGATACTAATGGCATGACAAATGATGACTTCTCCACACAGGCATTTGTCACTGTGCTCTCCTGGAGAGAACCGTTTCCCTGGGTTGTTATGATGAGATAATGGATCCAAACGTGCTTTCAGCTGGAGAGCAGTACGGAAACATTAAAGTTTCATTAATGCTAACACTATTCATAATTAGTTATTTCATCAGTATTGTCATTATAAGGCAAGGGGGCAATATAGCATATTGTGGATTATTAGCACAGGGGTAACCATACACACACATATACTGCTTATATTTAGCACACTATTCACTATTATGCAAGTTTTGTAAAAAATTAGGTCTCTTTCGACCACATCTGGAGTGTTTGCATCACTAAATAAAATTTATGATAAAAAAATAATAATTTCCGTTCAGTTCAGGTCTAGCATATGCTAGATGCTGCACCGTGGGCTCCCATTATCCAACTTAATTCCCACACAGAACAGTGAGGTATAAGTGTTATTTCCTTTTCACAGATAAGAAAACTAAAGGGAAGGCAGGATTTCACTTGGCAGGTATGCCTTATTAATAATGATGTATTATTAATAACCAGGGTCCCAGTGCACAAAATCATGCACCTTGAAAGGAACTGTGGCCCTTGAGGCTGCTATGGGCACAGAGGCTAGTCTTGGTCTATCTTCTGTGCCCCATTCCAGCCCCTCCCGTGGAGGCCCCTGGTCCTGTCTGCCAGCAGCTCTGCTCCTGCCACTGCTGCTCCCACGCGCTGAGGGCACTGGCCCTGCTTGCATCCGCTGATGGTGCGGAGCATTTGGGGCTGGTGCCATCAGTGGGTGTGAGCAGCAGCTGCTGTCCCAATCGCCCTTCAGGAGCAGGGGGAGGTAGAGAAACCCTCAGGGGTGATTGGGGCCAGCAGCTGCCATTTGCATCTGCTGACGGCTTGAGTGATCAAGACTGGCACTGGGCACTGGCAGTGGGTGCCAGTGCTGGGCGGGACCGCCGCATGCGTGGGAGCAAAGAATTTTCAGTAATTATCAGAGGCTTGACGCAATGACAGCGACTGGCATCCTGCCTTGTTCTGGTGTATCTGCTCACCTGCTTCACCATCATGCCACTGTTGATGCCTGCCATGTTCTGCACTCTGCTGCCTGCTGCCAACGCCCACCGTGTTCCGTGTGTGCCCCCTAGTGGTCAGCACACATCAGAGCAACCAGTTGCTCAGTTGTTTGGTTGTTCCACCATTTGGTCTATTTGGATATTAGGGTTTTATATATATATAGATAATGTAATAATTTAGCTCAGTTGGCTCCTGGCATGGATTTAACAAAGAGCCTGGCTTCAACTTGAGAGGAGAAACCATATTGTCCATTTTTCCCACTTAGTAAAAAGTGTCTAATACAGTGCCTGGTAGTGAGCTGGTGCCATGGACAAGGTGCCCCCCCCCCAAAGTGTACACATACTTTTTTTCTGATAGTTCAGTTAATGTTTCTTTTCAGGTTTAACCCATTGGAATTAATGATTATTCAAAATGTGCATATAGTTTTTTGGGACACCTTATATTTATTGGTGTATGTTTATATCACCCTTTAAAAAAGCTGTTTTTAAGTTTATAGTAAAAATCACTCTTTTGGTGTACACTTCTCTTGTATGAGTATTAACATATGCCTAGAGTCATGTGATCAGCAACACAATCAAGATACAGACATTTCCATTACCACCCCTTTGGAGTCAGACCCTCCCTCCAGCACTAATCCTTGGCAACCTTTCCCTATATTTCAGTTTACCTATACTTCTTTTCAGAATGTAATGCAAATGAAATCATACAGTAGCTAGCCTTTTGAATATAGCTTATTTCTCTCAGCTCAGTATGTTTGAGGTACATCCATATCATTGTATATGTCAGTAATTTGTTCATGTTTATTTCTGAGAATTGTGGTATCATATGATATCCATCAGTTTGAATCAAACACCATTTGGAGGGTTTTGGGTTGCTCCCAGTGTTGGCAACTATGAATGTAGTCATTATAGCATTTGCATATAGGTTTTTCACATAAGCATATATTTCATTTATCTTGGGTAAATGCCTAAAAGTGGGGTGCTGGGTACTCTGATAAGTATATGTTTAACTTTATCAGAAACTACTAAATTGTTTTCCAAAGGGTCTTTGCCATTTTATATTCCCATTAGCAGTGTATGATTGTTCTAATTGCTCTACATTTTTGCTAACTCTTGGTATTACCAGGTTAAAACATTTTTTTTCAGCCATATAGATATGTCTCACTGGAGTTTTAAAAAATATATATTTTATTGATTTTTTACAGAGAGTTAAGTGAGAGGGATAGAAAGTCAAAAACATCGATGAGAGAGAGAGACATCCATCCATCAGCTGCCTCTTGCACGCCCCCTACTGGGGATGTGCCTGCAACCAAGGTACATGCCCTTGACCGGATTCAAACCTAGGACCTTTCAGTCTGCAGGCCGATGCTCTATCCACTTTTGGCTCACTGTAGTTTTAAAAATTTGCAGTTCCCTAGTAACATGATTTTGAGCATCTTTTCATGTGCTTATTTGCTCTCCATATATCTGTGGTGGAGTGTTTGTTCATATTTTTGATAGTTAAATTAAAAAAAAGTATTCATTGATTTTAGAGAGGAGTTATGGAGAGATAGGAGAGAAGAAGGAAGGAATGGAGGGAGGGAAAAAGAGAAATGTATTTTACTTATTTATGCATTCATTGGGTCATTTTTGTATGTGCCCTGACCCAGGATTTAACCTCCAACCTTGGTATTGGGAGCATGTTCTAACCAATTGAATTAACTCAGCCAAGACTACAATTTGAAAGTCTTACAAATCAAATAGATTTCTTTACAATCTCCCCTTTATATTATAGTTATATGTATTACATCTGCATGCATTAAAAACCCTATTTAATTTTTGCTTTCAGTAGACATTTTACTTATAAAGTATTTAGGCAGAGACAAATAATCTGTCATATTTTTGCAGATATTTAACATTTTTTTGGCTTTCCCTTCATTCTTAAATTCCAAATTAGTGCACATCTTCTGGTAATGACTTCTCTCTTTTTTTCCTTCACTGAGAATGCCTTTATTTTCCCCTCTCTATTCCTAAATGAAATTTTACTCTATATAGACTTTCACTGGATATAGAATTTAAAATTCTTTAAATATTTCCCCCCACTGTCTTCTAGCTTCCATCTTTTCTGTTGAGAAATTTGTATTCATTCTAATTGCTGTTTCTTCTATATGTGATGTGCTGATTTTCTCTGGCTGCTACCAACATTTTTGTTTATCTTTGGTTTTCAGCAATTTTTTAAAATTATCTGGGTAGTCTTTGAAGTTATTTTTTAGGGGGTTTGATGAGCTTCTTGAATGTGTAAATTTATGTCTTTAACCATTTTTGGTAAGTCTTCAGCAATTCTTTCTTCAAACTCTTTCTGTGAATTAATCTCTCCTCTCATTTTTGGGACTGTAATAATATGAATATTAAACCTTTTGATATTGTTCCATAAGCTTCTAAGGCTATGGTTCATTTCTTTTCTCAGTCTTTTTTCTCTATTCTTCATGAGTCTTTTCTCTATCATTTAATATTCTTATATTTTATACTTCTAGTAAATTTTTAAAAAATTTTAATTATTGTATCTTTCAAGTCTAATATTTCCTTTCAATTCTTTTTAATAATTTTTACTTTTCTCTAAGAACTTCTTTCTATTAATTTCAACTGTGTTGACACTTACTCTTGAAGCATGGTTATAATAACTGCTTTAAAGTTTTTGTTTGATAATTTCAACATCTGAATCATCTTGGGGTTGGCATCTATTCATTGTGTTTTCTATTTGTTTTGGTACACTGAATAATTTTGGATTATAGCCTGGATATTTTGAATATTATGTTATGAGACTCTAGATTTTATTAAAATCTGCAGAGGAATGATTTCTTTTTTAAGAAGGAAGTCAACCAGGTTAAGCCCAGATAGCAAGTCTGTTTCACCTTTTATGAGTGGTGGTGACAATGTCAGTTCAGTGTTCAAAACCTTAACTATGCAGTTTGGCTTTGCCCCACATATATGCTATTCAGAAGTTAACCTAGGATTTATGTGGTTCTTTATGCCATAATTTACTTTGCAGAGCCATTGCTCCTTTGGTTTTGTTTCACACATGTGTGTCTCATCAGTTGACTCTAACTTGTATTGATTGATACACAGATTTATAAGATCTCCTTTCCTAACTTTCCCCTCTCTCGGATTTCCCCCCCACCCCCCACATTCTCAGTTCTTCTTGCCAGAGAGGTAGGTATGCGTCAGTTTTGCCCTCCCACCCCACACAATTGTGCAGTTCTGTGGGACTGGGGCTGCGTTCAGGATACAGTAGTGAGAGAAAAGAAAGAGAACAATAAACCCAGCATCTTTTTACACTCTTCAGACACAGGATTCTCCCTTCCCAGTTCTTTTGGCCAGCGAGATGGATTATTTCTTGGACTTTTAGGTGCTCATTTTGCCCAACAGCAGGGCAATGCCATGAGTAGGGCTGGCTTTACATTAGGGCAGAGGGGGGAAAAAGAGAAAAAATACCCTGGATACTCCATCACACACTTTGGTTTTCAGGGACCCCATTTCCCAGTCTTTGATTTTTCCTTGATTTTTTTGTTATCTTCTCTCATCAGACACACCTTTGGATCAAAGCTAAGAATTAAAGGAGGAAAATCTAATCCAGGAAATTTACCAATGTATGTGTTTTCCTGTTGCAATATCCCTCTCAATCTATCTGATATTATTTTCAAGTCCTCAAAAATTTGAATAATGTATTCTGTGCAGAGATATGTAATCAGTGGGAGAGAGACTTGTGTGAGCTTACTCCTCCTTGGCCATTTGTGTGAGTCTTACATCTCCTTTATACAAAAACAAACACTTGATTTTTTTTTTAATCAATAATATATTTTGGAGATAATAGAAAGGCTATTAATGGTGATATGAAAACAATAGTTAATGAATGCTTTAAGTACCAGGCATTATTCTAAGCACTATTCATATAACAGCAAGCCTATTAGATAGGTAGAATCATTCACATTGTACAGATGATGGTACATCATTGGAGATATTAAGTAACTCATCCAAGGTCACATAGGTTGTCTGGTTCAAAAGTCCTTACATATAACTACTGTCCTATCTATTAAAAGGGTAATATGCAAATTGACCGTACCTCTGCTACACTCACAAGCCATACCTGCCAGACAATCAGGAGTGAGTATGCAAATTAACCCAACCAAGATGGCTGCAGCCCTGAAGCAAGCAGGAGACTTGGCTCCACTCAAGGCTACAAAGTTTCAATTACAGAAGATAAATAACTCCCAGATACTAGGACTTCTGCTTGAATCAGAAGTGTGGCCAGCCTGCAAACCACACAGGCCCCTCACCCAGGCTGCCCCACACCTCAAGGGAACCCCCTCCCTGATCTGGGACACCTTTCAGGGCAAATCAGCCAGTCCACACCCATGCACCAGGCCTCTATCCTATCTAATAAAAGAATAATATGCAAACTGACCATCACTCCAACACACAAGATGGCTTTTCTTAGGTGGTCAAAGATGACTGCCTCATGTGGATACAAGATGGCCACCACAAGATGGCTAACAGGGCATGGCAGTTGGGATGGACCAGGTCTATAAGGGAGGGCAATTGTGGGTGATCAGGCAAGCAAGGGAGGACAGTTGGGAAGGACCAGGCCTGCAAGGGAGGGTAGTTGGGGGCAATCAAGCCTGCAGGGGAGGACATTTACGGGTGACCAGGCTGTCAGAGGACAGAACTTGGGGGTGACTGGGCCTTCAGGGGAGCACAGGTGGAGGTGATCAGGCCTGCAGGGGAGGGCAGTTAGGGGCAAACAGGCTGGCAGGGGAGCAGTTAGGCATCAATCAGGCTGTCAGGGGAGTGATTGGGGGTGATCAGGCTGGCAAGAAGAAGTGGTTAGGGGCAATCAGGAAGGCAGACAGGTGAGCAGTTGGGAGCCAGCAGTCCTGGATTGTGAGAGTAATGTCCGACTGCCCTTTTAGGCCCAATCGAGGGTCCCAGATTGGAGAGGGTGCAGGCTTGGCTAAAGGAGGTACACTCTGGTGCATGAATTTCATGCACCAGGTTTCTAGTTACATAATAATGACAATGATGATAATACCCAGCACTGTCACAAACTAGCACATGCCAGCTAGAAAACACATATCACCTTCAGAATGAGGCATCTTTGTTAGCACATTCATATTCTAAAGTAACAAGTATGTTCATTCTGCATGTAGGGAACCTGAGAAAATTCAGATGACTTGGCAGAGAGGAGGCAATAAGCTTCTCTAGTACAGACATGAGGTATGACTATTGCTGCCCCCTTTTGAAGATACAGTATTTTTCTAGCCAGTGAATCTTGTAATAATAGAATCAAAGGAGTTTAGATAGAGCTGGAAGAGACTCACAAGGTCTAAGTTCATCTTCTGATTTTTATAAACCATAAATAATGATGTATCAGAAAACACATTATGTAAAAGTTAAAGTGTTATGTGAATGTCAGTTATAGATCATGAAACAGTTCTAGAGAGCTGAAGCGATGACATTCTTGTCTTCATGATCATCATAGCTGCATTTTTGTAGGACATCAGTGTTCCAAACACTTTGCAGGGCACATCTCTGATGTTTTAAATAACCATGTAAAATAGGTATTACAGTCCTCATATTTTTCATATGAGGAAATAAATATCTCAGAGATGATAGGTCACTTGCCGAACTAAGATGACATACTTAGGTCAAGATTCTTTCACAGCTCTTTACTGAATACTTTCTACCTTTGAGTATTTGCCTGATACCAATCATATGTGTAATTACCATGTGTTGCCCCAATTGGGATGCTTTTTCTGAGTGAAAGAGGCCATTAGCAGTAATTATTCTGTCCTGGACAAATATGGACAAAGGGTCACCCTATATATGAGCTTTATTCCCAGATTGCATAATTTATGTTTTCCATAGTTCATTTGATTGAGATTGAGGTGATATAAAATTCAGTAGAGGACCAATGTTCATGAGTGTGTATTAGTAGATCTGTTGGTCTGTTTTCCAAGGTCTTTGTTGGTGAATCATACAGAGCTGAGTATTCTTTTATGCCGTGGACATAGCTCACTTACAGATTTTGCGTATTGTTTGTTCATTGAGCATGAAAAGCCACCTTTAAGGAAACACAATTTTAAAATGGGAGTGTTGTGAAAAGTCATGAAGAATGCCCTTAAGCCAATATATATTTTAATGATTTTTCTCTAGAGCTAGGTACTCTGGAAACTTTCAGAAGGAATATGATTGCATATGGAAGAGAAGAGATAAGCTATCTGTTCCCCTGTAGTCCACTGAGATGAAGGACATCCATTGTCATGTGTTTCAGGGAGCTAAGCTTTGAAAATGCAAACAACTTACATGTGAATTTTCTCTTACATACTCAAGAAAAAAGATATTTAGCCAACTTCTCATGATGTATTAAGGTGGATAATGTGCCTAAAATATATATAAAAAAATAGTGCTTCTTGCAATTATAAAGAAGGGAATTGTATCCCACTTCTGTGTATGGGGAAACCTAGACTCAGGGTGATTAAAGTATTGCCCCAAGCTTTCCCAGGTGATTACCATGTAGTGTGGGTTTAGGGACTTAGTTTCAGGTTCAGCTGGCTCCAGGGGCAGGGTGTTCCTGAGCACTGCTACATGATGAACTGAGAGGCTGTTGGCATCAGCACAAGGAACAGGGTTAAGCTGCTCCTTCATGCTCCCAGGTGAATATCTTGAAAGAATGCCCCACTGTGCATTGGACTGAATGTCATCCCATTGTTGTAAATGTCTGGATCTTGAGCAAGTCACCTTACTTTTCTTTATCTTTTGCAACTACTCAGTATATTTTTATTATTTATTTATTTAAATTTATTATATGCATAACCCATGGACACAGACAATAGTGTGCTTTATCTTTCTTTAGCTCATTTTCCTTTTCTATGAAATGAGGGGATTGAATTTGATGATCTCTATAGCCCATCCAGATCTAACAGTTTGTGATCCAAAATCGATTGTAGGCCCCATTTAGCATGGTATACATTGTGGTGGGAAAATACTACTCACTAATTTGTACGCTTATAGTTTAGGTTTAACAAATGGAGAAGCACAAAAATCCTATTGTGAGTTTTGCAGGACTTGGGAGAGCTTATTCCGGGTTCTTGGGGGAGTTCTAATGCACTTCCTGTTAAGAACCATTTTTGTATATTACTTTTGTGTACCCTTCCACCTTTCAGCTTTGTAATTCCATCATTAGTCTGGAGACTGAGGTGATCAGAAGTTTGAGATTGTCCAGGAAAACATAAATAGAGTACTAGCTCATATGGCCCTAGATGTGAGGCTTCCCCTGTGACAAAACAGAATGTGGAAGCTATATGAAGATTACATTAGCATCAGTATTATTGTTTTATTTGTTTGTTTGTTTTTAGAGAGAGAGAGGAAAGGAGAGATGGAGAGAGAAACAGTGATGAGAGAGAAGTATTAATTAGCTTCCTCTTGCACACTCCCCACTGAGGATTGATTCTGCAACCTGGACATGTATCCTGATTGGGAATCAACCCTGTGACATCTTAAGTTCATGGGTTGATGCTTAATGGCTGATCCACACCAGCTGGGCAGTATTCTTGCTTTGGACATTAGTGGTGAGACCATCACAATTTGATGAACTGCTGATACTGGTTTTTCTTCAGAAGTATATAGTATAATTGTTAGGGACCCAGACAAGCCAAAAGCTGGCTCCCCTCAGCAACACGCCCAAGGTGCATTCATTCTCCTTTCTGCCTTGTGTTGAAGTGAGATAACAGTTTTGCCAGAGATGCATGAAAATCACCAACATCAGAGAGTTCCTATACCCTGGCCCTGCCTCATCTGTATACATCACATTTTCTTAAACATATTGTCTGTGGGCAAAGTCCAATTGTCTGGAACCAAGTTACTAATGATAATTATAATGACTATAGTGTCTACCATTGTGAACTGCTGTGGAGCAGGGGAGACCACATGAAATAGTCAGAATTGGATGAACAAAACAAAACTAAACACATTTTACACAGAATAGCACAGTGGGGCATTCTTTCAGGACACATTTTCCATGTTTAAAAGATACATTATAGAATGCAGAAATAAGATTTAAAATTTCTGTCACTTGGCATTGCTTTCTCTTCTTTTGACTCCTAGAAGAAGCATTCTCATAATGGCCTACATGGGTCAGCCACAAACTTAAAATTGACTTTGCTGGCTTTCCTCAGAGAGTGGTTGATGTGGCAAATAACTGCTAACTAATGAGTTTGGGTATACTAATTGAGGCCAGGGAATTGATAATAAAGGCAAAGAAGACTGCTTATCTCTAATTACAAAGACTTATAATCTAGGACTCAGGGAACTCTCTCATAGTTCATTTTTAACAGGTCCCTAATCCAGCTCTTCTCAATAAAAGCTATTCCAAACACTACATAGTGGGAAGCTTTGGATAGGTTAGCCCTGTGGTTGGCAAACTGAGGCTTGCGAGCCACTTGCGGCTCTTTGGCCCCTTGAGTGTGGCTCTTCCACAAAATACCATGGCCTGGGTGAGTCTATTTTGAAGAAGTAGTGTTAGAAGAAGTTTAAGTTTAAAAAATGTGGCTCTCAAAAGAAATTTCAATAGTTGTACTGTTGATATTTGGTTCTGTTGACTAATGAGTTTGCCAACCACTGGGCTAGCCCATTATTTTCACTTAACAACACCCATCTTGGATAGTTTATTAAACAATTAAATCATTCCTAGAATTTAAAAAATATCTTAATTTTTCCATTCATAATTGGATTTCTTTTTTCTTTTTGTTAATCCTCAACTAGGATATTTCTTCCAATGCTTTTTAGAAAGAGTGGGAGAGAAAAAGGGGGAGAGAAAGAGAGAGAAACATGCATGTGAAAGAAACACATCAATTGGTTGCTTCCTGCAAATCCTTATATTAGAAGAAAAGAAAGGGCAAGAGACAAAAGAATATGCCTCATGCCAAATCAACCTCCTTTATTTTTAAAAATCTTTACTATTGGGAGTATTACAGATGTCCCCCCTTGTTCCTCCCATTGCCCTTCTCCACTTGGTTCCTGTCCCACCCCAGGCCTTCACCACCATAGGTAATGCTTATATACATATAAGTTCTTTAGTTAATCTCTTTGTGCCCTCTCTCTCTTTCTTCAGTCTGTTCCATATTTTCATGCCTTTGGTTCTATTTTATTCATCAGTTTATTTTGTTCATTATATTTCTTGTTTATTTTTAGATTCAATTATCAATAGATATGTATTTATTGCCATTTATTCATATTTTTATATATTTTTTCTTCTTAAAGAATACTCTTCAATATTTCATGTAATATGGTTTGAGTGTAGTGAACTCATTTAGCTTTTCTTGTCTGTGAAACTCTTTATCTGACCTTCAATTGTAAATGATAGCTTTGCTTGGTAGAGCAATCTTGGTTGTAGGTCCTCGCTATTCATCATGTTGAATATTTCTTGCCATTCCCTTCTGGCCTGCATAGTTTCTGCTGAGAAATCAGCTGACAGTCATATGGATGCTCCCTTGTAGGTAACTAATTGCTTTTCTCTTGCTTCTTTTAAGATTCTCTTTGTCTTTAACCTTTGATATTTTAATTATGATGTGTCTTGGGTTTCTCTTGTGTGGGAGTCTAAGAGCTTCTTGGATTTGTAAGTCTATTTCTCTCACCAGATAGTGGTAGTTTTCTGTCATTATTTTTTTAAAATAGGTTTTCAATATTTTGCTCTCTCTCTTTTCTCTTTTCTTTCTGGCACTCCCATAATGTGAATGTTGGTACCCATGCCATTGCCTCAGAGGCTCCTTCATGTTTTTTATTCTTTTTTCTTTTTTTTCTCTTCTGATTGGGTGTTTTCTGCTTCCTCATATTCCAAATTGCTGATTTGATTCTTGGTATTCTCTACTCTATTGTTGAATTTCTGTAAATTATTCTTTATTTCAGTTAGTGTCTAATTTCTCACTTGTTCTTTTCCATGTTTTTGATTTTCTCATTAAGGTTCTTGAAATTTTCACTAAGTCCCTTGAAGTTCTCATTAAGATCCTTGAGCATGCTTATAGGCATTATTTTGAACTCTGTATCTAGTAGTTTGTTTGCTTCCATTTCATTTAGTTCTTTTTTACTGGCTATTTCTTTTGTTCTTTCATTTGTGATATGTTTCTTTGTCTCTGCATTTTGGCTGCTTCCCTGTGTTTGTTTCTATGTATTAGGTAGAACTGTTATGTCTCCTGGAGTTGGTGGATTGGCTTTGTGTAGTAGGTGGCTGGAGGGCCAAATGGCTCAGCCTCCCCAGTCACTTGAGCTGGGCTCTCCAGGTGTGCCCCTGTGTGAGCTCTGTGCACTGTCTTGTAGTTGAGCCTTGGTTGCTTTCAGTATCACTTGAAGGAATTGAACTCCACTCCAATTGGCTGTGAGAACCAGGTGCAACTACAGTGGAAAAGTTGCTGTGCAAGGGATACTGTATGGAGTATGACTAGCTTCAGTGAGGTTTTGGTGCTCACTTAGTTTACCCCGTGAATGTGTCACTTGTAGATGTGTAGAGTTGCAATCTAGTGTGGTCTGAAACTGTCTACCAGGTGCACTGGCTCTGGGCCCTCCAGGGAGGTGCAAAGTTAACCACTGCCTGCAGCCACCTGGCAGAAGTTACAGAGTGATCTATAGATGGCTGCTATTTGTGTTGAGCTTGGTAGTGCCCAGAAAAGGTCAAGCTGTGAAGCAGCTGCTGGTTCCAGACCTCTTATTTACAGGTCTGAGGTATGCTGACACCAGCTGCTGCTTATTTAAGAGATTTTAGGAAAGTCTGAAACCTGAGCAGCACAGGTCATTCATATGAAAAAGCTGCTGCAAATAGCTTCGATAGGGCTGCAAATTGGGTGGGGTGGGGGTCTCAGGGAATCACCCTGGCAGAGCCAATAGTGTAAGTCAGGTTGATGGAAACTTAGATATGGCTCCTGCCAGTCAGCTCTCGGCCTTTGGATGGGGGAATTCTTAGCATAAGAACAATTAACCCTGTGAGCACCCTTATCTGAGAGAAAGCCTCCCCCAAATTCTTGCCCCAAAGCCATATAATACAATTCTTCTTCACATGTTCCTGGATCCCCCCAAGCCACTGCCCTAAAGCTGAAGTTCAGAAGGAGCAAGTCTGAGTAAGTCCGTGTGCCAGCCCTTTAAGAGGAATTGCCTGGGTCTCCAGCAGCCTCTGTGTCACTCAGCCACAATCCCTGCCATTTTTTATGGCCTGAATTTATGAGGACTTCTCTTCCTGGCACTGGAAGGCTGGGCTGAGGCATTTGAGGTGTGAGGCTGAGACCCCTTGCTCCTCAAGGGAGGCCTTCACAAGCCAAGATATCCCTCCCAATTAAAAAAATGCCTCGTGTGGATATTAGCCATTCTGCACCTCCACCCCTCCTACTAGTCTCAATGTGCTTTCTTCTTCTCTAATTGAAGGACTTCTAGTCAATCAGATTTCAGGCAGTTTTGAATGATAGTTGTTCTATATTTTAGTTGTAGTTTTGATGTAATTTAGTTATAGTTGTGGGAGGCAGTGGATACTGCATTTATCTACACCACCATTTTGATTTGTTTTTCTCAACCCCCTTTAAAGAACTCCTCTTTAAATGTCACACAATGACTTTGTCTTAAATCTCATTAGTCACTTCTAGCTGAAAAGGAAGTTGGGAATTATAACTTTATAGCTTGGCATATTAATGTTAGCTTTGCTAACAAATAAACATACAAAGTATAGTGGCTTAATACAGTGGCTTTTATTTTTCTCTCATCACAGTCTAATACAAATGTTCCTGGTTACAGTACATCTTCCACAGGGTACTTAGAGACCTCCAGGACCTTGGAGTCCTTTGCATTGAGTATGTACATGGCAAACAAGAATGGAGTCATGTGGAAAGTGTTTCAAGGCCAACGTGAAGGGAGCCCACATGATATGCTTATTCTCCATTGGCCAGAACTCAAATAACCACATGTACCTATAAGGCTGGGAACCAGAGTCTAGCTAGGTTCAGTGGACAGCTAGCCCCTGGATATATTGCTGCTCCCATAATGTCAGGCTTCTGTTACTTGGAAAGGTGTTAAGACACAACAAAACACATGAAACCAGTAAGACTCTCAGCTACAGCCTGACATAAGCCCCTGCTCATTTTTCCCGTGGAGATTCTTCCTGTTCAGGTCATGCAGGTCAGGCCTTGTCACTTCTAGGTCTGTCTGATGACACCCTTGTTTTTTCCAATCTCAAACTTCTTATCCAAACCACCCAATTTAACTCTTAATTCTACAAGGACTTGTTTTCATTTGTGCAGTATTTCCTGGGTCTTGTTTTTTGTGGATATAATAATTTTTAGACATAGTTCCTTTATAGACATGAAAGCAGGACTTTATTCTCTTCTTCCATCATTAGTGGTTGGATGTACCATGGTAAATAATGTATCATCCTCATGAGAGTGGCCAAAAACTCCTCTGTGAAATCAGTTCAAAGAAATAATGAGACCAGGATTTAAAGTTAAAAATTTTTGACCAACATCCAGAAGTCTTCTGAGGGCTGCCAGGCCTCTCTACTTATATTCTAACACTGTTGGTCAGGTAGGCTGAACTGAGTGAGGTAAGACCCTCCCTTCACTGGGCCTAAGTACTCTAGAAAATTCCCATTTCTCAAAGGTTATTCAAATATCTCTGCTTTGCAAAGATCTGGTGTTCAATTTTGGCCAGGCAAGTTTTGTTCTATTTCCTCTTAATTCTTGTAGTGTTTTGTGAATGTTTTGTTTTGGTGTCTATCGCCTCATTGAAATAATTGTTTACCAATCACTTTAAGGGGTAGGTGTATAATTATCATTTAATCCTCACAACAACTCCGTGAGTTATGTAGTATCACTGTCACTATTCTACTATTGAGGACACTGGCTCATAGAGGTTAAGCAATGTGCCCCAGATACTATTGGGAGTGAAGGTTGGGTCTGTTAATTATTATGCTGGATTGCGTGCATGTCCTAGCAAAACAGGGACCTCGGGTCTCCTTCCTTATATACTCCTAACTTTGCAGTTTCCTGGAGGCACATTTATCTATTCTGTCTTTGGTTTAATTTTTTAAAATCATGAAATATTTCAACTTTACCAAAAAGTACAGAAAAATACATGAACAGACTATTATGTACCCACCACCCAGATCGACTAAATGTCAGTTCACATTTTGCCATATTTGCTTCAGATTGCTCCAAAAAATGTTATGGATACAGGATACAGTTGTGGATACACATCCCATTTCCTTTCCCTTCCCAGAGTCAACCAGCCTGGAGCTGATGTACATTCTTTTTGTCTGTCTATATAATTTTATTGCATATGTATATACTGCAGGTCCCAACAACATAGAGCTTAGTGTTGTTACTGGTGTGTTTTATAGAGTGACATCAATGGAATCAATACTGTAGGTATCTTTTAGTAACCTGCTTTTCCTTACCCATTCTTATATTTTCAAGATTTATCCCTGTTAATACATGTACATCTCATCATTAAATTTACTGCAGAGTATTCCACTGAGTGACTCTATCATAGCTTACTTTTTTTGTTTGGGATATTTATATTCCTCTAGATAAGTTGGGATATTATATCCTTCTAGATAAATACACTTATCTTTAACTCATTCTTTTCAATAACCATATAGTAGTCCATTGTATAGATGTACTATTCCATCTCTACTGGAAATTCATTATTTTCCATTTTATAGTGCCTCAATAAGTGTCTGTGTACACATAGCTGTATTAAACAGAAATTTAACAGAGATAATCAGATTCATTTCCAAAAACATTGTGGCAATTTACAGGCAGCAACTTTCTCCCATAAATTGACCTTTTCCCACTCTGATGAGAAGAAAGCTGTCCTGTTGAGGTTTTACTTTGCGTTTTCTGGATGACTAATAAGGTGGCGTATCAGTTACTATGTTCATTGGCCATTGTGTGAACTGTGTGTTTGTATCCTTGCCCACACTGACTTGCAGGACTGGAGCGTCCCCCTGAGTAAGGCTGCTGTGAAGAGAACACCTGCAGTTATGCACTGGCAGCCATGGTGGGAAGTCCTTGGTGTTACAGGGTAGTAACTTTTTGTCTTACACATTGGAATAGTTTCTCACCCCACTCGTATTTTTTACTTTGTTTACAGTATCTTTTATTATGTCTCAGTAACTTTATTTGTAAGACTTGAATATTTTATCTTTTCCAATATGATCTAGGGTTTTCTTTCTTGTTTATGATGCTTAACTTATGCATGCCTTGTAATTCTTTTCTTCATAAAATGTTTCCAACACTTTTATTGTCTTTTGTACCGGGAAATTTAAGCAACCTCTTTAAAGAACCCAGGTTTTTGCAATAGCATGAATGGAGCTGGAGAGTATTATGCTAAGTGAAATAAGCCAGTCAGAGAAAGATAAATATCACATGATCTCATGTGATATAATGAACAACCCAAACTGATGAACAAAAACAGATCCAAAGACAGAGAAGCATCGATCAGATGGTCAAACCTCAGAGGGAAGACAGGGGTGGGTGGGGGTAAGGAGGAGAGATCAACCAAAGAACTTGTATTGCATGCAAATAAGCATAATCAATGGATGCAGACAACGGGGTGAGGATGAGGGCATGATTGGGTGTGTGGGGGGAGGGCAATGGGAGGATAAGGACACATATGTAATACTTTAATCAATAAAGAAAAAAGAACCCAGGTTTTCTTAATATGTCATTACAGCATGACTAAGGCATTGGAATGCAGTTACCAAATATCATTTGCTTGGATGCTGTATCAGATGCTCTATTGACATACAGTGATGTGACATGCATTCTCATCTTTTCCCTTGTAAAGATTTACACTTTGATCTTTTCTGTTCAAATAATATGAAGCTTACAGAATAAAAAAGTCATAGCCAGCTGATGGCTGCTCACACTTGGAGACCTGGACTAGTGTTTCTGTTTTAAAACCAAGTGAAGAAACAAAGTCATTATGATTGTCCCTGATGTTTATCCTCAGGAAGGATGCCAGCCTTGAGGCCTCCTGCAGACTGACAGCTGATCTGTTTAGTTCCGCAGTGCTGCCATGTATGAGGTTGAGACACAATGATTTGTTCCTGGGGCAGAAAGGAAAGCAGCAATTATGAGAAAAAGGGAGTTCATTTGTTGATGCTTTTTGAGGTAGATCTGATTTAATGGTGAAAACAGTTTGTGGCTCCAATTGCTATTTTAAGTGTACTTTTCAGAAACATCAAAATATGTGACAAATGAAAAAAAGTTAAATCATTTTAATATTACATTTTTTGTATGTGTGTGGTTTAGATAAATTTCCATAACCGCCTTTGGTTGTGCTATGAACTGACTTTTGCCATTATGAGGACAAGGTGCCAGTTCCAGGCTAGCTCTGAGGGAGATGCAGACCAGTTGCTAAGTGTCCAGCAGGTTAGTGACGAGCTGCAGAAGATACACATGTAACAGAGTGAGGGGAATGGAGCTAACTGATGTGAGGGTTCAAGTCTGTCCTCAGGGTGTCTGAGAGTAGGCCTGAAGCTCTCACCTCTGCTCCTTTCCCCTGAGGCAGAAGCTGGAGTATCATGTCCATTTTGCAAGTGGCAAAACTAAGGCAAAAGAGGCTGGGTCTCTGCAGGGTCATGAGACCATTCAGGGAGAATGAAAGGCCCTCTTACTCCTTGTGAGGAACTTTGATTAAATTGGTGCCAGTTCTGCTTTTCAGGGGCATGAGACTAATTAGTTATTTAGCCAGAATGATGGCATTTGTGAAGCCAATGCTGCACTTGATTTTTTATGCTTTGTTTTTAAGCTCTCACACAGAAGAAAAAAGTGTTCTACAATTAGTGTATTCTCACATCTCTCAGAAACCACCCCTTACCCCAAACCTGCCAGACCCTTGCCACAGTTGAGGGACACTAATGCTCTCTCCAGATTCCCTGGGCTTCATCTTTTCCTTCCTCCTCATAGCTTTAGGCACTCTGCCTGCCCATCTTATAAGCCAAGGCCCTCACCAGCCCAGGGCCTACCATTTATGGTTTTTTCCCACCTGGAAAAGTCTCCCAGACATGCTTATGGCTTTCTTCCTTGTCCCATTCAGTTGTCAGCAAAGAGGCCTGGCCTGGCCACCCATCTGCAAATGCATATGACAGTTTTTCCTTGCTTTATCCTATTTGCCAGCCCCTACATATATATTTGTTTATGGCATGGGAGCTTCCTGGGCAGAAAGCTTGTTCCCTTCACCTTGGCATCCTCAGAACCTGGCACGTGAGCATGCTCACTGCTCCTTTGCTGACTGAGCAGCCTGAGTTCTTTTCCCACTGCCAGCTCATGGATGTGTAACCTGCTCACTGAGGCAGCAGCAAGACAAGGAGTGGGGGGCATTGGCCACTGTCCCTCGCCACCTCCAGGAAGCAGTGCAAAATGAATATAGCAGACAGCTTTCTTTGGAAGTGAATTTCATCTTCAAAGGGTCAGGGCTGAGGTTTAAAATATGCATTGTTCATTTCCAGTGTCATTAAGGACTTCCTGTTGAGCAGGCACTCATGTTACTGTGTGACGTGCTCCCAGAAAATGCACCTAGATTTTTGAGGAGATGTCAGTAAATATGTCCCTTAACCCAAAGAAGTGGCGCAGCACCTTAATGGGCTGATCTGGGGAGATGTTTCTCGGCAGGCAAGCTTTTTGGAACATCTTCAATGATCCCACCTTGGGAAATGCCACTGTTTTGGTGGTTGGCCTTGTTTTACTTTTCATAAATCTCAGCAGCCTGTCCATGAATACTGCAGGGTAAGAGAACCATGGAATTTCTAGTGGATGCAATCTGCCTTGCACGGGGAGAAAACCAGATACGCTGCTGAGCCAAAAGTGTGTTTCCCTGCCTGATGAGGGAAGCCAAGAGTCTGTGCGTAGTGGCCGCTGTGGGGATCAGAGTGTCAGGTCACCATCCCAATCCTTTGAGACTGGCTAGGGCTGGCAGAGGCGGAATAGCCCCTGCACCCATTTCCTTCTTCTCTGGGATGGGTCATAACTTTCGTGGCCAAGTAATTGAGAGAAGCTCAATGAACAATATCCCTGTGCTCCTGGCCTTCATTTTGTATGCAGTGGTATCTTGGGAAATGAGCTTTTGTGCTTGTGGATAGCCACTAGTTATTCTTATTATTGGCCAGAAATAATGTTGTAATCAGTATCTCACAACAAATTGGTTAGTAGTTTGTGTGTGTATGTGTGATTTGAATGATGCATTAGGCTTTATACCTTACACCAAGGCACTGATGCCCAGAGACAGTGAACTGTCCTTTTCTTTCAGCTGAGACAATGTTAATGAGATTTTGCTGTAGGAAATGGGAGAACTGTCAATTATCCTGGAGGATTATGTCACCTCTATTAATTAGGAAATGAATAATGAGACATGTAGCAGTTTAGAACGAGAAGCAATTAGCAGGTGGGGCAACAGAAGGGTCAATCTTGAGTCTATTGATTTTTTTATAAATGAAAATTATTATGTAGAAATTTAAGATAAAAAGGCAGTAAGGAACAGGTCTAATTGGAGTACATTAGAGCAGTACCTTAGGAACATGAACAGGGGTCCAAATTAAAAATTTTTCACTCTCCTTGAATGGAGAGAGTGGGCTCTTGAAGTAGGAGGGGTGAGAAGCTTCTGCCTTCATCCCTTGGTGTTGAGATGGGCAGGTACTCTCAGAGACTTAGAAGTAAGTCCAAATCATCGGGACTCCATTTGTGGGTTTTCTGGTTAAGAAAGTGTCCCTAAATTTACCCATCATAGCCCACATTGCCGTATGGGCAAGGATTTGGGCATTTTGGGGAACAAGGGGGGAGGGATAAAGTGGAACACCCACCCCCTTCACTGTGCACCCCACCCACTCTTCTTACTTTTCCTGAATTATGGAATTAACTACACATGGAGAGGTGGCATCATCCTATATAATAAAGAGGCAATATGCAAATTGACCATCACACCCTCACAAGATGGCTGCCTATGACCAGGCTAACAGGGAGGTTAGTGAGGGATGACCAAACAACTGAACAGCAGGCTCTGTGAGGCAACTAGGCTGACAGCAGGCGGGGGGTGGGGGGGAGGAAAGGGTAATTGGGGGTGACCAGGCCATCAGGGGGGGCAGTTAGAGGTGACCAGGCCAGCAGGGGGTGGTAGTTGGGGGCAATCAGGCCAGCATGCAAAGGCAGTGAGGGGCAATCAGGTCAGCAGCAGGGGGTGGGGTGAGTTAGGGGTGATTGGGTAAGCAGGCAGGTGAGCAATTAGGAGCCAGTGGTCCAGGATTGTGAGAGGGATGTCTGACTGCCAGTTTAGGCCCAATCCCCAAGATCAGGCCTAAACCAGCAGTCAGACATTTCCCAAGGAGTCCTGGATTGGAGAGGGTGCAGGCTGGGCTGAGGGATGAATTTCATGCACTGGGCCTGTAGTTTAAAAATAAAAAGTCATGAGTTTGGCATCAAACTAGGGTTACAATAGTCAGTTTATTATCTTTTTAGCAAAATTTTTAATCTCCAAATTTCAGTTTTCTCAGTTGTAAAATGGGAATGATGTTATTATGCAGGGCTATTAGTAAAACTAGAAAATGGCTGGTAAATATTCTAAAAATAAGCTTATAATAAGGCTTTATTAAGTAGTTTATATTATGGTTGTGGTGATTATCTAGGTTAGGGAAGCTTCATTTTTTGCCAATAATCTGTCTTCCTGGTTATTGTTCTCTGTACATACACTAAAACACAGAATAATTGCATCTTGCCTTCTGTATACAGTCTTGTGTATAGAACTTCAGAATGCAGCTCAGTGAGAAAAAGTTCAGGGCATTAAATCCTTTAGTTGTCAGGAGATCAGCCATTTACAAAGAAATCATGTAAAAAGAAAGTGGGGAATTTTATAGGTGAAAATATAGAAAGTATCTTTTATATCTCTCAATAGGAAAAATATTTGCAATAAATAAGTTTTCTACATGGCAAAGCTGTATCACTTTGTCAGGGAGCACACTTACCTGTTTCTGTTCAAAATGATGTAGAACCTACCATATATTTCACTGTATTGAGAATCCCACATATTAATCAGCTTTGTTCATTTCCCTCATATGTTCATAACCTCATCCCTTCTCACTACCTGCTATATTAAGTGACATTCCTTCATCTGCTGTGTACAATGGCCACCGTGATCCCAGGCTAACTTCCAGTGGCAGATTCTATCAACCCCTCGCTTCTGGATTTGGATCCAAGTACCTCCAGGTACTGACTTTGAGATTTAAACAAGTTCTGGAAACTTTATGAGGTCAGTTTTCTCATCTGTCAGATAAGGGTAATACTAATACACTTTTGTAGTATTAGTTTCCTATTACTATGGTAACAAATTACCACACACATGATAGATTAAGATAGCACAGATTTATTTTCTTACTGCTCTGGTCAGAAGTTCAAAAGTGGGTCTTACACAGCTAAAATAACAAGTTTTAGGGTTGTGTTCCTTCTGTAGGTTCCAGGGGAGAGCCTGTTTTTGAAATTGCAAGCTTCTAGGGCTGCCTGCTTTCCTTAGTTTATGCCGCACACTGGCAATGGCATCGCTTTGGCTGCTTCTGCAAACCATCTCCTCTGCCTATGGTCCCTCATGTATACTTTGGGCCCACTTGAATAATCCAGGGAACTCCACTCTCCCTATACTAAAACCCTTAACCTATTTATAGCTGCAAGATATACATAAAGGCAGTGAGAAGGAGGCGGCCTTGCAAAATAACATTCTCAGGTTCCAGGGATTAAGACATAGACATCTTTAGAGGGCTGCTATTCTGTCTGCCATAGTATTCTGTAGTGTTGTAAATATAAATGATGTGTTACACACACACACACACACACACACACACACACACACTATCCTTAACATTGTGTTGTACACAATAAACCATGGCCATCCTCCCACACTCCCCTTATGTGTATAGACCAGTGGTTGGCAAACTCATTAGTCAACAGAACCAAATATCAATAATACAACAATTGAAATTTTTTTTGAGGGCCGAAAATCAACTTCTGCGAATGGGCCACGAAGTTTCAATTGCATTGTACATACGCGCCCGCATGTGATATTTTGTGGAAGAACCACACTCAAGGGGCCAAAGAGCCGCTTGTGGCTCACAAACCACAGTTTGCTGACCACTGATATAGACTCAGACGGGGCCTGGCTCTGGAATGCTGCTTTGGTCAGCTTGCCTTTCTTGACTTCCCTCTGCCTTCTCTGTTGTTTTTGTCTGTTAACACCTACTTATCCTTCCATTGCAAGTACCCACTTCTACCTGAATGGTGTTATTTAGGAATGATCTCTGAAGAAAACTTTTTCTTTAAAACATTTGATTTCTTCATTGGGGACGGTGTCCAGGCTAATTGGGAACCGGTTTCAGAGGGCTTGGTCACCAGCATACACCAATCCTATTTAGATGGGTATTCCAGACAACACAAGGGTGAACTTGGCTGTATAGTATGGAGTTAGTGACATTTCATCAATAGGATATTAGTCCAGCTAGAACATCTAGTACAAAGCTTAAATTAGCCAGAGAGTGATTTTGCATAGATGTTTATTGATTATTCTCTCTTTATTTTTCCCAAAGATTCTCCACTTCATTAAATAACTTAATGGAAATATCAGTACATGTTCATAGTAAAATGGGTCAAAATTAAGTCTCCCAACCAGACTCTTCCCCCCCCCGCCCCATCTCTCTCTCTCTCTCGCTCTCTCTTTTATGCAAGTGGAAACATAATAGGTACTTTGCTCTGCATTGTTATTTTTCACTTAACAGTATATCTTGGTGATAATTCAATATTAGCACATATAAATCTATTGATTATTTTAAATGACTGCATAGTTCTTCACTGCAATTTTAGATTGTAATTTACTTAACCCATTCCCTATTGATGGATGTTTAGGATATTTTCAATGTTTACTATTTCAAATTTTTAGTGATTTTTTTAACCTGATTATAATAAGCCTTCTATTTTCTTTATGTAGATACAGCCAAATGTCCCTTTAATGTAGTAATTATTATAACCATAATGACTCTGGTTGTATTTTGTTTGTTTTTTGATGAGGGAACTTGAAAGACTAATTAGAGTACATTGATGTTGGTATGGAGCTCAAAAGCATTTTCTTTCAAGATACCTGTTTATATATCTTCCCTGAACAAGAGTTAGAATAAGCTTAAAAGAGTGCTTAAAATAGTCTCCCAGAGGCACCTAGTGAGTGGGCATGGCCATGCGAGAGATGGCCAGCGGGGATTAAGCAGGCATATTCACCCACCTTTAGATTTATGTATTTATTCACCATATGGCCATGATGTACACTAGCCTCTCCAAAGACTTTGTGTGTGGCCTTAGGAGGACATTGGATCTTCGTAGCACTCATAGGAGAAAGGGATATGAGGGTGTTAGGTCTGGTCCCTGCCATGAGGGATGGGAGTGAGAAAGGGGAGGATCATTCTGAAGAGAAACCCATGTAAGGAAAATCTTTGTCAAACAGGAGATCTGTGAAGGCCACAGTGAGAAGTACCATGGAAGAGTGGTACTTCTTTGCACAATTGACGAAGAAAGCTGGAGCTCCAGTTTCATCCAGGTCACTATCCCTGATATCCAGGTCAACTATACTTTGCACAAATGCTTTTACAACCCACACAGACCCTTTACATTCCTTTAGTGTTATTAGTCTTTTAGTTTTGGCTACAAGGAGACTTTGTAATCCCAAGAGAACTGAATCTTTTATTCTTTCACCACCTCCCCAAACTAGGCTTTTATTAATGCTCTTGTGCTAGGAAAAAAATGACTGGTCTGGCTGGTGTTGCTCAGTGGTTGAGCATCGATCTATCAGCCAAAAGGTCACAGTTTGATTCCTAGACAGGGCACATGACAAGGTTTCAGGCTCTATCTCCAGTGTTGGGCATGCAGGAGGCAGCCGATTGGTGATTCTCTCTTATCATTGATGTTTCTGTTTGTCTCTCCTATTCCCTTCCTTTCTGAAGTCAATAAAAATATATTTAAATAAAATGACTTAGGTTTCATATTAACCTTTCACATGTGACTGGTGGAGAGCAGAAATAAAATCTAGGACTTTGTCAGAGAAGTGAAGGGGAAGTTATGCTATTAAGTGAAGAATGTTCTTTAAAAGGTAGCAGTATGCACTCATTTGGAATTTATTTGTCTTCTGTGTTTGGATCAGCAGAGCAATTAACAATAACAATTCAACACCACAAAATTTCCTTAAGAGACTAAAGATGTCACATGCAGTGACAATGCTGGTGTTTTGAAGCTTTCCCCTGTGACAAGCATTTTCATACCCAAATGCCCAGTAGCTTCAGACACAGGGATGTATGTGGAATGAGAACTGATCTGGGCAGAACTCAGACTAATGGTGTAAATATTTAAGAACATCTCATCATGGTTCTTGAAGCTTGCTGGTAATTACCAAAGGTTGCTGGTAGTTGTGGAATTTACCAGTTGAAGAGGAAGATGGGATTTTTTTTTTTTTTGAGTGAGAAAGAATAGTTATTTTTAGTAGAACTCTCCCTATTCTAAGGTGTTAACTTGTTGAAGTTAAGGATATGTCTCTAATTTGAAGTGGTTGGTGAGGCATGGGTTCAAATTAATGAAAGCCTGAGTTATAGGTTATTTTTAAGAAATGAAATTTTAATATTTTTAGTGAGCATATGGCTTACTGTATAATTGCCAAGTAGAGTGTTTTAGAAGACACACTTTAATGAATAGGTGTTATATTTAAATAGGACACCAATTTTCATGCACAAATATTTGTTTCTAAAGCACCTGAAAGCAAGACTTTGCTTTATTTGCTTGGCAGAACATTATTTTTCAGATTGGGTATGGCTTTTTTTAGGTCAGTAGGCTGAATTAGCCTGCAAGATGCATTAGTGGAACTTTAAACTGACGATTCCACCAGAAAGAGTTTGATGTCACTTCTAAAATTGCCTAATTTCTCCCATGGTGAGTTGCTTAGATACTAAGACCCCCGACTTCACATCTGTTATCTGCTTGGATTTTCTGGGGTCAGTAAGACTATTGCTTGGGTTAGCAGACAGGCTCTCCTATTTAAGAATTGTTTCTGCTCTGGAACAATAGATCTAAAAGGCACCCACTTGTTCATTTTTTTATTGTCTAAATACAAGTGTTACCAACTTTATTTTTTAAATATATTTTTATTTATTTCAAAGAGGAAGGGAGAGGGAGTGAGAGATAGAAACATTAATGATGAGAGAGAATCATTGATTGGCTGCCTCTTGCATGCTGCACACTGGGAATGGTGTCTGTAACCCGGGCCTGGGCCCTGACCGGGAATTGAACTGTGACCTCCTGATTGATAGGTCAGCACTCAACAACAGAGCCACACAGGCTGAACCCAACTTCATTTTTTATTCTTTTGTGTGTGTGTTCCCCCCCCCCCCCACCAGCACATAATATGGTCCTGGCATGCCACTGGGGAAAATAGTATGCTTAGCGGAAAAGAATATATATTTTTTTAATATTTTGTTGATTTACTACAGAGAAGAAGGGAGAGAAGTAGAGAGTCAGAAACATCCATGAGAGAGAAACATCGATCAGCTGCCTCCTGCACACCCCCCACTGGGGATGTGCCCGCAACCAAGGTACATGCCCCGGACCAGAATCGAATCTGGGACCCTTCAGTCCGAAGGCCGATGCTACATCCACTGAGCCAAATCGGTTTTGGCGCGGAAAAGAACATTTTAACTTATGGTCCAAGAACTAGGGGAAACGTCTGTCAGCCCAGTAATGGTAATAGGCTAGAGGCAGTGTCATTAATAAAGTTAATAACACAATCAATCTGATTTGTCTATAAAATGACTAAAAAGTTCAAAAAGGCAATGATTCAATAATAGCTTACTCTAAGCTAATATAACAGATCATTTCAGCACCATCTGATAATTTCTTGGTCTAATTTGGGATGGATATAATTTTACTGAACTATCGGTTTAGTGTACTGTAGTGAATCAGAAAGCTCTGCAATTCCTGGTTCTTGTTGAAAATCAGAGACATCTTTTTAAAGATTTATCATTGCAATTGGATGGACATTTGTACATATCACAGTAGGTTGTCAGAGGCTAAATGTCCATTTTGTGATTAAATTGCTCTTGTATGATAAAATACTTTATTTTTTAATTATGTGCACGTAGAGGTGGCAGCCCATACTCATTTTAGATGCTATCTGATATTTTTCTTAACTTCAGTAGAAAACAAGATCATTAGAAATCAAGAAAGCTAGGTCCATAGTCTTGTTTTTTTTCATTTTATGATAATAATGGGTAGTGAGGTGGTTAGCCAGCATACCTCTGGCTTGTTTTTTTCTTATTAAATTTTTTCTTTATTGATTAAAGTATTACATATGTGTCTTTAGCCCCCCAACCCCCACACATGCCCTTATCCCTCTAGTTTCTGTGTCCATTGGTTAGGCTTATATGCATGCATACAAGTTCTTTGGTTGATCTCTTCCCCTTACCCCCACCCTCCCTTACCTTTTCTCTGAGGTTTGAGCATCTGATCGATGCTTCTCTGTCTCTGGATCTGTTTTTGTTCATCAGTTTGTGTTGATCATTATAATCTACAAATGCATTATGTGATCATGTGATAATTATCTTTCTCTGACTGGCTTATTTCACTTAGCATAATGCTCTTCAGTTCCATCCATGCTGTTGAAAATGGTAAGAATTCCTTCATTTTTTAAAAAATATATATTTTATTGATTTTTTACAGAGAGAAAGGGAGAGGAATAGAGAGTCAGAAACATCGATGAGAGAGAGAGACATCGATTAGCCGCCTCCTGCACACCCCCCACTGGGGATATGCCTGCAACAGGATACATGCCCTTGACCGGAATCAAACCCGGGACCTTTCAGTCCACAGGCCGATGCTCTATCCACTGAGCCAAACCGGTTTTGGCAAGAATTCCTTCTTTTTAACTATAGCATTGTATTCCATTGTGTAGATGTACCACAGTTTTAATCCACTAATCTGCTGATGGGTACTTAGGCTGTTTCTGAATCTTAGCTATGGTGAATTGTGCTACTCTGAACACAGGGATGCATATCTCCTTTCTGATTGGTGAGTGTTTCTAGTTTCTTGAGATATAGTCCTAGAAGTGGATCACTGGATCAAATGGGAGTTTCATTTTTAGTTTTTTGAGGAAACTCCATACTGTTCTCCACAGTGGCTGCACCGGTCTGCATTCCCACCAGCAGTGCATAAGGGTGCCTTTTTCTCCATATCCTCGCCAGCACTTATCATTTGTTGATTTGTTGATGATAGCCATTCTGACAGGAGTGAGATGGTACAGAATTTTCATTTTGATTTACATCTCTCAGATGATTAGTGACTTTGAGCATGTTTTCATATGTCTCTTGGACTTCCTTATGTCCTCTTTCGAAAAGTATCTATAATTTGGCAATGTAGCAGGATACAAAATTAATATAAAAAAAATCTATGGCGGCATAGGTAAACACCTACATTGCTGCCTTGCACAACAATTTCAAAACTACAACTAAAGGACAGAATGGACATCATCCAGAACAATAGGATATCTGGCTGAGTGGAAATTCTACAACTAGAAGGAAAGAGAGGGGCTCACAGAGACCCAGAGGAGCTGCAAAAAGCTGAGGAGACGCGCACGTGGAGAGAGCAGGTGCTGGAGAACCTGGCTGGCTTTCTCTGGCAGGAGGGAAATGGAGACTCTCAAAGGCATTGAACCCCTTATCCTACAACACTAAACCCCAGATCCAGCCGAAACTCATACGGTGGGAGTTTGGACTGTGAAAAGGGAGAGGTGCACAGAAATTTAGGGGAGTCACAAAAGATCAGAGGACTGGTGGTGCGCACCGCACTGTGTGCAGAGGACAGACTGCTGATTGTGCTGCTGGCTTTTGTGAGTGGGCGGGAGACAGACCCTACCAACTGCACCGCTTCTGACTCCACTAAGCCCCAGATTCAGGTGAAACCCTGGGGACCCAGACTCCTGTAGTCCTGGAGCGCAGGGGAGCGGAGGGGCAGCATTCTAGAGGCACTGCCGGCGCACGCACAGGGACTGCTCCAGCGATTACCCAGTCACGTGAGACTCAGGGGCCGTGGAGGGCGGGGCCAACTGGAAGGCAAGGCGGTCCCTTAAGCCCTGAGACTCCACCCATCCCAAACTTGACAGAGAAGCTTTTGCAATTTTGCAAGTCTGGTATCATAAGGCTGAATCCAACACAGAAGTTCTCCTGGCATAGTGAAAATGCCGAGACAAGGGAAGGGATCACAAATAAAAGAAATGGAGGAAAACAAATGACTGAATATAGAGTTCAAAACCACACATAAGGTTTTTCAAAAATATTCTAGAAAAGTTAGCGAGACCCAAGAGTAGATGAAAAAGAACCAACTAGAGATGGAAAAGATCCAACTAGAGATGAAAAAGGACCAACTAGAAATTAAACATACACTGACTGAAATAAAAAATATTATACAGAGTCCTAACAGCACACTAGAGAAAGACAAGAATCAAGTCAAAAATTTGAAATATAAAGAATCAGAAAGCACTCAACTGGAAAAGCTAGAAGAGAAAAGAATCCAAAAGTGTGAAGATAATGTAAGGAGCCTCTGGGACAGCTTCCAGCGTACCAACATCAGAATTGTGGGGGTGCCAGAAGAAGAGAGAGAGCAAGATACTGAAAACCCATTTAAAGAAATAATGACTGAAAACTTACCACATCTGGTAAAAAAAATAGACTTACAAGTCCAGGAAGCACACAGAACCCCATATAAAAGGAATCCAAAGAGGACTACACCAAGACACATCATCATTAAAATACCAAGAGCAAAAGAAAAAGAGAGAATATTAAAAGCAGCAAGAGAAAAACAGTTTATTACCTACAAGGAAGCACCCATACAACTCTCAGCTGATTTCTCAACAGAAACGATGCAGGCCAGATGGAAGTGGCAAGAAATATTGAACGTGATGAATAGCAAGAACCTACAACCAAGAATAATCAGTCCAGCAAAGCTATCATTCAGAATTGAAGGGCAGCTAAAGAGCTTCACAGATAAGAAAAGGCTAAAGGAGTTCATCAACTCCAAACCAGTATTATATGAAATGCTGAAAGGTACTCTTTTATAAGAGGAAGAAGAAAAAGGTAAAAGCCAAAAAATTATGAACAACAAATACATATCTATCAACAAGTGAATCTAAAAATTAAGTGAATTAAAAATTTGATCAACAGAATAAACTGGTGAATATAATAGAATCAGGAGCACAGAAAGGGAGTGGACTGATAATTCTCAGGGGAAGGGGTGAGGGGTGTACAGGGAGAGACTGGACAAAAATCATACACCTATGGATGAGGTCAACAGGAGGGAGGTAAGGGCAGAGGGGAAGGGTGGGAGTTGGGTGAAGGGGAACTATGGAGGGGAAAGAGAGAAACAAATGTAATAATCTGAATAATAAAGACTTAATTTAAAAAAAAAATCTGGCATTTCTATACACCAGTTGTGAACTTACAGAAAGAGAGACTAAAAAAACCAATTTCATTTAACATTGCCCCAAAAACAAAAAATTAAAATACTTAGGAATAAACTTAACTAAGGAGGTAAAAGACCTATACAAGGAAAAGTATAGGACACTGAAAAAAGAGATAGAAGAAGACATAAACAGATGGAAAAATATACCGTGTTCATGTATTGGTAGAATCAACATGATTAAAATGTCCATGTTACCCAAAGCTATGCTCTCCCCATTAAAATACCAATGGCATATTTCACAGACCTAGAACAAACTCTCCAAAAACTCATCTGGAATAAAAAAGATCCTGAATAGTTGCAGCAATCCTAAGAAAGAAGAACAAAGTAGATGGAATCTCAAAACTAGATGCCAAGCTGTATTAGAAAGCCACTGTTCTCAAAAATGTCTGGTACTAGCTCCAATATTTGATCTAAATATATAGCAGCATATCTGTATGCAAGGTACTCAGAATTGCTCTAGAACAGTGGTTGACAAACTGTGGCTCGCAAGCCACATGCGGCTCTTGAGCCGCGGTTTGCCAGTCTGTTAACTAATGAGTTTGCCGATTACTGCTCTAGGAATTTTTAACAACTAGAAGGCAAATGTCTATCTTTAGTTCCAAAACCCTTAAATGTCTCTTTTCAGTCAAGGCATCCTTAGGTAACCTGGGTTTTGTGCTGCTTGCTCAAGGAACTTGGGAATATAAGCAATTCGCAGAGCTGAGCCCTACTTCTCTTCTTTGTCTCCCACTGGTCAGTTGGAGCTGGATTATATCATCCAGAGCACTGGGTGCATACCCTCAGGTGGGCTTTATGGCATGGTCAGCCTACCATTGCATTTTAGGGATTCCATTCTTAAAACCAATTAGATAGAAACACAATAAACCAAAACAGCTTTTTTAAAATAGCCATAATTTGTGAAGTTAAGATACAAAGTAGCTGTCTAGAATTCTTTCATCAATATAGCAAATGTGACTATTTTCTTGAGTGTTGAAAATTCTGGTCTCAAACGTGTTTATTTCCCTGGGTATCTTGAGAAAACAGCCTCAGACTGAGCTGCCTCCATATATTGATCTTTGAAATATGGAAGAAAAAGGAGGAAGGATTCAACTTTTGTAATTTGTGCTGCTTATTTTCAGGAGCTAAAAATACATACTTAGCATTTCAAGAATAACTTTTTATTTGACCTTTTCAGTAATTTGTCATAGAGATTTAATTTAGATGGAAATGGTGTGTTTTTAAAAATAGAATAATATATTTTTCAAATTAAGTATCATGTCACAACTTGAAAGAAATGCAATTTTCAAAACACTGGCATTTTATTTCTCTCACTAGAGATCCACTGCACGAATTTGTGCATGGATGGGGTTCCTCGGCCTGGCTGGTGATTGAGGCCTATCACTGGGGGGCTGGCCAGCTGCAAGGAGGGACCCTGGGAGGTTGGCCAGCTGGTCCCCTGATTGGGGCTTATCTGCGGGAGGGGTGGGGGTTGGCTGGCCAGGGGGAGAAGCTGCAGAAGGTTGGCCAGCTGTGGGGAGACTCCACGGGGGTGGGGAGGGTGGCTCGGTGTCAGGAGGTGGGACCACAGGAAGTTAGCCAGCCTGGGAGGCTGGCTATGGGAGTGCACCGACCACTGGGGGCAGCTCCTGCACTGAGCATCTGCACCCTGGTGGTCAGTGTGCATCATAGTGACTGGTCGTTTTGGTTATTCAGTCATAATGGTTGCTTAGGCTTTTATATATGTAGGTGATTATGCATTTTCTAAAGTCTATATCAAAGCCTGATCTCTCTTCTTTCCCAGTGAATTTTTCTTATTTAACAAGGGTGAAGGTTTATGTAGATAAGTCATATCTAAATTAATAAATTTAATATTTTTACCATCAAGACCAGTTGACAGTGGGTAACTAAAACAGTGGAAAGCAAAACCATGGAGAAGGGATACCACTATATATCATTTTTTGTATGGATCTGCAGCACAGGGGAAATGTGGAAGGCTAGATGGCGAATCAGAAGAGAGCCCCAAATAATGGTGATCATCAAAACTGCCTTGGGCACCAGGTGGTACAAGTATTGTTAGGTATGGAAATTCAGAAAAAAATGATTTAGGACTCCTGCTCTCAGACAAGCACATAAAGGACCACAATAGAACATGTAAGTGGGTTTTGGTAGGTGTAAGCCAAGTGTTTGAGCCTCAGAACTAGGGTCTTATTTTGTCTGGTTGGGAGGCAGTTGAGAAAGAACTATACCAATTAGGCCCTTTAAATATAAATGGAATTTTGCCCAAAAGAAAGAATTGGGAGTAGTGTTCCAGGAAGGGGGAGGCAGGCAGGCAGGACTTGAACCAAAGCCAACAGTATGAAAGGGCATCAGAGAGTTTAGGAAACTGCCAGCTGACTAATGTGGTTGGGTGAGGAAGATGTCTATATGGTGGGATGTGTTTGTGTTGGGAAGATGGATCCAGTGGTAGAGGAGCTCTCAAAGTTGGAGTCAGATTGGGAAGAACTTTGAATGCCTGGGTAACTTGCAAAGAAGTTAAAACTTCATCCTGTGTAGGTGTGAAACCAAAAATTTTAAGTAGAGTAGTAACATAACCAGATCTTTGCAGTAGCAGTAGGAGACAACAGGTTAGAGGTGGGCTTGCTGGGTATAGGAGAGAGTGCTGGAAGGAGTCCACAGTGAAATAACTGGAACTTAAACCAGAACAGTGGAGTAGGGATGGAGCAGATAGGCGTTTGAGAGTCTTTTTTTTTTTTTAACAGAAAACCTGAATATACTTGATGATGGAAATGAGAGAGAGGAGTGAAATAGGATGTGTTTCTGGATCAGTAGAAATGAGAGAGAATAGAGGAGAGAGAAGCTTCGAGATGAAGATGCTGTGTTTTACTTTGGTGATGGTGCTCTTGAGAGGCTGGTCAGGACATATACCTAGAAAGACTCAGTCTACAGCTGGAAAGAGGAGATTTGCACATGAGAGAGTTTAAACTTGGATAAAGGTTAGGAGACCATGATGAGGTAGATGGAAACTGGAAACAACTGATTTTTCCAAGGGGAGGGTGTGGAATAGGATGAATGGAAGGCTAAGGGTGCAACCTTGGGGATTATTGATGTTTGAAGGAAGAGGAGCAGGTAGAGATGGAGAGAAAATGGCAAAAGGAGAGAACTATGTCATAGAACCAAGAAGCGTTTTAGGAAAGAGACCAAGACTTTGAAATGCCACACAAAAGACCAATAGGATGAGCACAAGAAAATGTCATTGGAATGAACAGCTGGGAAATCCTATCCTATAGGGCCCCTGATTTCCCGATTCCAGTCAAATGGTGGTGGGGAGAAGTCAGACTGCAAAGAGCAGGGGGCCTGGGCTGATGGAGCCAGCCGCCTGGCCCACAGGCTGCCATTTACATTTACAAATGAAATTCAGTCTGGCTGGAGGCTCTCAGTATGGAGTTTTAGATGCACAGTGCTTGTATTTCAGATGATAGAGTGCATCTTGCTTTGACCTCTTTGTATTTTAAAACTTTGTAATTCTCTGTCGCAGTTTATGTACCCAGGGAATTTATTTCTTTGGGTTGTCTGAAGGTTTTATGGGCTCTCAAATCATTTTTCTTGCTGTCTTCCTTCCTGCCACTGGTCCTCTCAGCCTGCCTCCAACTCCCTATATCTTCCCACCTCCCACAGAAACACACTGACATCATTTTATCATGTAATAAGATTGAAAGTGCCCAAATTCTTCATTCATGAGTTTCTGTTTCTGATATTTTTAATTAGCTTTCCTGGAACTGGGAAGTATCTTCTTAGTTGTTACTATTTATGGAAAGAACAATAAGAATTTATGCTAATCTATATCCCTAGGCAGACCAGAGACCTTTATCTTTGGAAAGCCTAAAGAAGGTAAATGAACATTGGGTTTGGCTGAAGGAGAAGCAGGTGGATTTGCACACTCAGGGAAGATAGCAGCTCCCCCAAACACAGGGTTCCCTGAATGTTGTTACCTTATAAGCATGTGAGCCAAGCTTCCAGCCAGCAGTGCATCAGTGTATTGAAAAGGACCTCGATATGCTTTTCTGTTCATTCCTAATGGAGGTGTTGCTAACTTCTTTGCACTTCTTGAGATTGTGGAATTGAATTAGTTGATATATGCCAAGGCTCTTTGTAAATATCTGGTGGTACACAACATCTGATGCCCTACAATTATTCATAGATTTTCTTTCTTCTGTAGGGAGGTGATGAGTAAAAGGTTTTATTAGATTTTTCCAATGTGTCTATCTCAGATAATGCCATTTAGTAGAACCAGGCAGACTTTTTATTTATTTTTATTTTTTACTAGAGGCCCAGTGCATTCATGCACTGCTGGGGTCCCTCAGCCTAGCCTGCGGAGATCAGTGGACCTTTGCACCGCAGCCCAGCCTTACCTGCCAGCTCATTGTGCAGGAGCAGGCAGCCAGGGAGAAGCCAGAGCCTAGGTTGGGTCCCACTGTACCTGCCACCGCTGCAGCTTGGGCACGCAGGGGGAGTGTTCACAGGAGAGACTGGCACAGCTGTGCTCACCAGGTGCCATCCATGAGCCTGGTGTCTGGTGCCCATCTTTCAGTGAGTGCACTGACCACAGGGAGCAGCTCCTGTGTTGAGCATCTCCCCCCTGGTGGTCAGTGTGTGTCATAGCTACTGGATGGTCATCCAGTCACTTAGGCTTTTATATATATAGATTGTGTTAAAATATGTATAAATCACATAATGTACCATTTTAGCCATTTTTGAGTGTGCAATTTAGTGACATTGAGTACATTCACATTGTTATGTTAACCATCACCACCATCTCCTTCTAAAACTTTTTTATCTTCTCAAAGACTCTGTACCTATTAAACAATAACCCCCTCCTCCTTTCCCCTTCTCCAGCCCCTGGCAATCACCATTCTACTTTCTGTCTATGAATTTGAGTATTCTAGGTACCTGATATATATGGGGTTATACACTATTTATCCTTTCAATTCTGGCCTTATATTTAATTCTATCTAATAAAAGAGCAATATGCAAATTAACCACTACTTCACTATACCCACAAACCACGCCCACCAGCCAATCAGGAGCAAGTATGCAAATCAATCCCAACCCAAGATGGCTGTGGCCACAAAGCAAGCAGGAGCGAGACTTGTATTTCCCTGGTGATGGAGGAAGCCAAGCTTTCCACACACTCTGCTAGGCACAGGCCTCCACTCAAGGCTACAAAGTTTCAATTATAGAAGATAAATAAATCCCAACAAAATGACGGCAGCCATAGAACTGGAGAGAGCAGAAGGCTAGGGTTGCCCCCCGGTGATGGAGGAAGCCAAGCTTCTCTAGCCCTGGCCTATCTTGGCCTCCACTTAAGGCTACAAAGTTTCAATTATAGAAGATAAATAAATCCCAACAGAAATGGCTGCTGCCACGGAGTAAGCAGAAGGCTTGGCTCTGCTCCAGGCTACAAAGTTTCAATTGTAGAAGATAAATAAATCCCAGATACCAGGGCCTCCACTTGGGTCACCAGGGGTCGTGGCTGCCCCATGCTCCAAGGAAACCCCCACCCCCTTCAGGGTGAACCAGCTGGCCCCCACCCATACACATGCCTCTGTCTTATCTAATAAAAGGGTAATAAGCAAATTGACCATCACTCCAACACACAAGATGACTGCCCCCATGTGGTCAAAGATCCTGCTCCCATGTGGACACAAGATGGCCAGAAGGGCAGGGCAGTTGGCAGGGACTAGGCCTGTAAGGAAGGGCAGTTGTAGGTGATCAGGCCAGCAGGGGCAGGTAGTTGGGAGGGACCAGGTTTGCAAGGGAGGGCATTTGGAAGCGATCAAGTTGAGGGCATTTAGGGGTGACCAGGCTGGCAGAGGAGGGAAGTTGGGAGTGACCGGGCCTGCAGGGAAGGGCAGTTGGGGGGACCCAGGTTTACAGGGGAGAGTAGTTGGGGAGGAATAGGCCTGCAGGGGAGGGCAGTTAGGGGTAATCAGGCCTGCAGGGGAAGGCAGTTAGGGGCAAACAGGCTGGCAGGGGAGCAGTTAGGCATCAATAAAGCTGGTAAGGCAGTAGTTAGGGGGTGATTAGGCTGGCAGGCAGAAGTGGTTAGGGGCAATCAGGAAGGCAGGCAGATGAGCAGTTGGGAGCTAGCAGTCCTGGATTGTGAGAGGGATATCTGATTGCCTGTTTAGGCCCAATCTCACGTGGTAGTCGGACATCCCTCAAGGAGTCCCAGATTGGAGAGGGTGCAGGCTGGGCTAAGGGACACCTTGCCCCCAAACCCCTGTGCACAAATTTCGTGTACTGGGCCTCTAGTTTAGTATAAGGCCTTTAAGATTCATTCATGTTATAACCTGTGTCAGAATTTCATTTCTTTTTATGGCTGAGTATTCCATGACATGTCTATACCACATACGTTTGAGCCCCAGCTTTCAATTTTGTTGGGTTATACCAAAAAGTGGAATTGCAAGCTGATTTTCAGTCTGAGATGAAGGGACTATATAATCTTGGCTTTGTGACCCTACTCAATACCTGTTGATAGAGACTACCGAAGTCATGAAGGACACCATGGCTTTCTGGGGAATGCTCTGTGCCCTTTCACAGGTGCCTCATTGTCAAACCCCCAGATGCTTCGCTCATGAAGCTCTTTATGGATTTAAGCCCATTATCCAACTCTCACCATGGGATCGCAGATGGTCCATCCCTCCTGAAGTAAGTGAAAAAGGTAGAGAAACTTGTGATTCAGGAGCTGCCTTACCTTGACCTCAGCTTCCTGCCACAGCCACCAGCAGAAGATCTGATGGTGATCTCTAGTTCCCTTCCATAATGTCATGGTCAAGGAGTAGATTCACACAGAAACCTCACCTCCTACTCAGGGAAAGAATGATCCAGAGAACAAGGAAGCACTTTGCCCTTGTGTTCCTAATAGCTACAGCTAAGCACAGGACTCCTCTGTTGGCCACAGTCTGTTACCGCTGCTGGTGGAAATCATTCTTTCACAGTATCATGAGAAAAGCATTTCATGGATCCACATATGGGAGATTGTGACAGGGTAAGATTTATTTAGGTGGAAATAGAAGGCTGGCTGTTCCTAGGTTTACAATGTCCCATTTCTATCCATCCCACCATAGAAAAAAATTCAATCTTGTCTTCATCAAGACCCAAAGGCCAGTGTCCACAGTTTTTGTGTCATGTGAAAGTTTAGTCCTTTGGAGCCTGTGTAGTGAGCCATGGGCCCCAGGTGGCTGCTAAAACTGCATGGCTGCTACAGAGAGAACTCAGAAAGGAACAGGACAAGCAAGTGTTACTGGGAGGGAGAGGGAGAGGGAGAAGGAGAGAAGAATAGAGAGGAGGGTTTTGTTAGCTGGGATTGTATGATTTTGGGCTTGGGAAGGACAAGGCTCTCTTCAAACTAACCAGTCAACTCCCAAGCTTTCATGGGCTTCTGATGGATCTGCCTTCTAACCAACCTGTTCTTTCCCAGGCTAGGCTGACAGCTTCTATGGTCACTATCTTGGCTCCTATTGCTCATGCCTCATAGGAGCCCCCCTGCCCTCCCGCACCACCTTGACTTGTACTGCACATGTGCTTAACGCCCCCTCCCCTGCTCTCCTGACATCTGCACTGGAGGATGGGCTGCTCCCTGCATGGGGAAAGGGAGGGATATTAATCCCTTTGGTGGGGCAATGCTGCTATCCCCTGGAGCATGTCAAACTATAGCTCCTGATTAAACAGGCTTATTCTTCCTAGTTGATTATCCTTAATAATGTCTAATTCCTTTTGCTACCTTTCACCATCTATCTAACATTACCATTCACACATATCCTGAAGAGGCAGAGCGTGGATGGATGCCCAGTGGGGTCTACCAGCAGTGGTCCATCAGAGCTCTGGCAGCTTGGTTGCCACTACTAAAGGGCTTCTCCACATTCTGGAAAATGGACATAATAAGTCCAGCAGACTCAGGAGAGAAACCATTATGGTATCAAGCAGCATCAGACACCCACAAAGCCAATAGGGAAACTGAGAATAAATGCATGGATTCCTTGCCTATGGTTTTAGGATCCTCATGTGGTTTTAGGTCTGTCATCACTCATCTTTCTTTTCTCCAGCATATTTTTTGTCTTGCCTCCTGGGGTAGAGCAAGAGGGAGCATGTATATAGTTATCTACAGTTTCTTCCAGCTTAGAAACCACACTCACGTTGAGATGAATCTATCTGGGTCTGTTCCTGAGACAGAAGCAAGGGGAGGGACAATCCCTGGGTTGTGGGGGAGGATGGGGACGTCCCTGAAATTGTATGAATTGGTCTTTCTGGGCAAAAGTTGTTGGCAGTGACTAAATGTTACTGGGAATGTCCTATTCCATATATCACTCTATTATAAGTCTGTTGTGGGTTTTCATGTACTTATATTTCATAATTGCTCTTCTGGTTGGTTCCATGTGAGGCATATGGTACTGTGAGGGGAGAATCCTACTTTGCTGATTATTTGTGGATTTGGGTGGAATGCCTTAGTACTGACATTTTCCACTTGGTTCTGTTGTGGAATGCCTATCCTCTGCCCCTCAGGTTTATGAAATTAGATACAGACCTTGAAGATGGACAGACTTCTCTCATGGGAGTTAATGTTCCAGTAGGAACGCTGTTCCAAACAGTTAATTGTACTAAGTGGAGTGAATTCCTCTCACTGGGAAGGGTTTTGAAAATATCTACTTATCTTCCTTTGACAGATGGATATCCTTTCAGATGAGGAAGGAGAGGGAGACAAAAGTACTTCTGCTTGCTTAGGCATCTCTTTGATGTTGACTGAAGAACAAAGGCCCCCTAGGCATGGCTGTTGGGATGACATTGGTCCTTCTAGTGATTTCTTTTGATGTAGGAGGGGTTGTTCCTCATCAAAACTGTGCAGAAGCTGCGTTTGTTGTCTCTCTGAGGATATAAAAGAAAGCTTAGGCCTACAAAATGACTCAGAGGCTTGTGGTTTTCCTTGACCCATGAGCACAGGTCCACATTACTGAGATCTGGAGTGAACACTAGAGGATTCATTGGGGTGCTCTGCCCCCCAGCCTAAGTGCACCATCCAGGCACTGCCTGCTGGCAAATACAGGGGTGGGGGTGGGGGACAAGGCAGCCAGGGAGGCACTGGCTCTGGGATTCACTGACCACAGGGGACCTCTCCGGAGAAATGGGCTGTCTGGCCTCAAGTCTTAGTCATGTTTTCAACTTGTTGCTTTGCCCTTGCAGAGTTAAATGTATATTTTCAGGCAGGAAAGTCTATCTTGTGGAGATTGGCTACAGTGTTTGGACACGTTCAAGCCTTAGACTAATGAGAGGGTACAGTCCTCTCATGGCCACATGCAAATCCCAGCCTGGAGCCCTCCCAGCACAATTATAGCCAACAGCTATAATTGTAAGCTTGAACCTATGGTTCAAACACGTGAACCCACGTGCCTGAGTGATGTGGGCTTAATAGAGTTCAGGTGCATGTAATTGAATAGGATCAAAATCCACGAGAATATTGTAAATATCTTGACCATGCCCTTATTTTGCCTTGTGGAATTTGGGTATAAAATAAAGACACGGCTTGTAGTCCATGGTGCTGTTGCTAGCTTTCCATCACAGAGGCTCTCCCTTAGAGAGGACAGCTTTCCACTGAGACCCAGCTTTCATTCTCTTGTCTGTCTTTTCCCAATCCTTCACCGCCCCCACTCAGGTTCACCATTGGCCGTGCTGGCGCAGCACACTATCTCACTCAGGGCATCATTTGTGTCTTTGGTTGGTTGGTTTAATAAAAAAACAAGATGCTTATTGAAGACTTGCATGGCACTTCCTACCAATTAATTAACCCTGAGACGATAACATGTGTGGCACTAACTCACACTTGAATCACATCCTTACCTATCTGCAAGAATTTATTAAATGTTTGTAAAGTGCTCTGAAATTTTCTTGGGATGGAAGGGCCTGAGAGGAATCTATAAATTTTGGTATAACTTCTGGTCTACTTGGTTTTGGGGGTGCTGACAGCCTCAGATGACACCACCTTTCTCTGTAGGAATCTTGCTGGAAGCTTCTCTGTTTGCTCCCAAGTCGCTGCTACTTGATATTCTGCAGGGTAGCAGGGGGAACCGGGAGGCAGCCAAACCCATGTGGATATCCACGAGTCCCTTTGGATGAGGGCACATTTGTATGTGCACTTCTTTGCATAAGAAGTTTGGTCAGGAGTGATGCTGGGTAATAAAATATGGCAATGCTGGTGGTCATTTGCGTCGCTGTTATTGCTCAAACTTTGACAGTGGGATTAAAAGAGCCTTTGGAACTCCTAAATCCTGAATCTAAACCACTCTTTTTTCTCCCTCTTTCTTCACAGTGGGGCATTTTCTGAAGTGGTTTTAGCCGAAGAGAAAGCAACTGGAAAGCTCTTTGCGGTGAAGTGCATTCCTAAGAAGGCGCTGAAGGGCAAAGAAAGCAGCATAGAGAATGAGATAGCCGTTCTCAGAAAGTAAGTCCAGGAGGCACACCTTCTTCTCCAGCTGCCTTGGGATTATCTATCCCTAATTCAAGAAGGGAGGAGGTGGTGGGTGCTGGCCTCCCAGAGTTCAAAGGGGGCAACAGACCTGGCTGCAGGGAGAGGTGGGCTCTGTCAGTGACAACTGAGGCTGACGTAGCACTTTCTTTCAGGGACATTTTCAACTATACATTGTATGTCTTATATCATTTGCAGCAGTCATTTGTGGTGGCTGTTTTTTCCTAAGATCACAGCAGTCAAATAGACTTGGTTTTGAACTGAGACCCTGACACTTATTCTAGCGGGTGACTTGTACTGAGCTCTGAACCTCTTCTGTGAAAGGACGTTGATAACATCTCCCTACATGTGGTTCATGATGAAGTGAGATGGTGCTTCACAAATGTTTGTAACGCGCTTCCAATAGCACCTGCTATATAGTAAGTGCTCAGTAAAGGTAGCTGCCGCTGCCACTGCTGCCAGTGTTATCATTGTTATTGTTGTTGCTTTATTTTATAATAAGGAGATGAAGCTCAGAGATTAATTTGTTCAGTGTCTTGCAGAGCCTGGAATGCCAACCCCACCAGTGTTATTTCCACACTCTTTCATAGGTTTTCCACTTTCCGCCACACTCATGGCACCCAGAAAGTTCTATACAGTTTACTGTTGAAGTGTTTCACCTCTTCATTGAGTTTTACTTTTGCTCCCCGTGTGGAATAGAACCAAATCAAGATCTCACCTTTAGTATAATGGTACACACAGAACCATCACAAAGTGAATGGACCTGTTCAAAAGGTGACCTTTCACTAATATGATCTCTATCCATCATGATCAAGCTATTCTGTGTCTCACAAAGGTTGAGGGAATCAACCCTTATTTGTTTTTGCTTGTTTGGAGTGTATCTGAGCACTGTGTTATGGAATTTTAAATAACTTCTATTAATAAAAGATGTTAGAAATATCCTTGAAATTTTTGGGGTTTGGAACCAGCATCAAGCAAGAATCCTGTCCAGATAGGCAAAACAGAATGGGAACAAGCCTTGTAGGGCCTTACCACAACATGTCACACCCACACATTCTTCTTGAATAAGCCACCCTCCACCTCTGTCTCAGAGAGCAGCAGTGCCCTTTGAAGGGTCCTTTGCTGCCATCAGTACAAACTCAGTGCCACCGAGGTGGTTAGGAGAGTTCATTCTGTTCTGTATCATGTGTGATGTGTGTTCTGAAACAGATGGGTCTTAATAGCTCTTTAGTTAAGGGTTTTCACTTATTTCTTTGGTTGTTTGGATGGTTTCTGGGTTCTCTGGATTGTCTATTAGGGACCGGAAGAGCTTCATATTGTCCTGTGGAGGATTGCATGAAATGAATCCATGGAATAGAATTCGGGAAAACAACATTAGCATCAAGCAGAACACTCTGTTAAAGAAACACACATTTATTTAAATTGCTCATTTTCCAATATGAAAGCAGCACTTGGAGAAGAGGTTATTTGCTAGGTATTAAGTTGCTGCCACGTTGCAGATATTGGACATTTTAATGGAAATTCTAGGTAAGCCCCAGAGCCTTCTAGAGGCTCTGTTTTGGGCACTGGGGCTGCCTGCGGTGGAATCAAAGATGCTGCTTTATTTTCATGTGACTCCTTCATTGGTGTAGAAGCCACACATCCAGGGAAGTCAGTATTCATTCCCAGGGTTATTTTTCATCTACATGGGCAGGGGATGTGCCATAGTCATTCTGCTTTAATCAGAGTCTCCCCACTGTATCTTACTCAAATAATCACCACTGCCAGGGAGACGGTGCTTGAAGCAGCGAGGGCCCGGGACTGGGAGTAATTTACTAGACTAGAGTGCTCAGGATGAGGCACAAGAGACCTGAGGTTGGAGAGATGAGACTGTGCGGGTTTGTATACCCCTCTTGGACCTTGAATGTCATTCTGTTTACAATAGGGAGCCACTGAAAGGTTTTAATGAGGGGGCAATGAGATCAGGATTGTTTCATAAAGATTGCTGTGGCAGAACATAAAAGGATGGATTGGAGGGGGCAAGACTCAATACAGAGGGGGCACTTAGGAGGCCACTGGAGGAGTCTGGAAATCAGCACATTTAAATAGGAGCTATGGGTTGGGATAGAAGAGACAAATATGAATGTGTGCACAAAATTGAATTTGTAGGACTTAGGAATTTGGTAGGAGTGGAGAGGCAGTTGACGGGAGGTAGGCTTCTAGAATAACTACTAGGTTTCTGTTTGGATAAATAGGGTTTCAGAAACCCACTTTGTTGCACATTCTGCCATATGCCCTGATCATTTGCATATTTCCACGCTATTTTTCATCCAAGTAGGCACATCTGAAAGACTCTTGCCCTCCTATGTGCTACATTTATTGCAGGATGAGAGATTTATGTATTTCACTGGGTTAAAGTAATGTAGCTATTATATCCCATAAGGAGGTCTTTATACTTGTTCTGAAAATAGTTCTAAAATGAATCTTTTTGATAAGCAGATACTAAACCCAGCTCAGAGGGAATCAAGAGTGGCAGCATCGTGGTGAGAAGATGCTGTGTGCAGAGAGCTGCTGCCTGGCTGATACTCAAGGGCAAGATCTATGCATTTCCACACAAGCATTTCCCAGTGGGATGTTTAGCTCTGGTCCCAGGAATGGAGTATGGTATGCGTTAGGGACTGTCACATTATCAGTGTCATATTTCCTAGTTAAGTTACAGAGCTTATTGTTTCTGTGCTATTATTTACTTAGAGGGAAGACACTATCCAAATCAAATTTCAAGGCAACATATATAACTTTTTTGTGTCTGCATTAAGTGAGAGGTGGAGAGAGGAGGCAATGTGTAAAGCTGGAGAATGGGAGATGAGAGAAGTAAATGAATTAATCTAGAGTAGCTATTTTTCTAATAGTTGGGGTAACTGAGGCTCAGACTAGTTAAAGAGGCATTTTCTGCATGAAGCATAGCACCTGAATTCAACACATTGTTCTTATGGTCACCTGGTAAGCTGCAGAGATAATCTTACTCAGGAAACAGGCCTGCTTTTCAATTTTGTGCTCTCCTCCATCTGGGCACACAGGGGAGTGTCAGCTGGTGGTCACTGCCTCTTTCTCTCTACATCAGCCTTCATTGCATATTAAAACCATCAGGGATGCTTTTTGGAACATTCTGATGCCCAGGCCCCATCCTAGACCGATAGCAAATTTTGCAAAGCAAACCCCCCACCCAATGATTGTAACTCATGGCCACGTCAGTGCTGGATAGCTCTGTACAACCCTGGTCTCACCTCCCAGGGCTGAAGCTGCTCTTCAGTGTCCAGGAGTGTGGGAAGACATGGACACACAAACACATCACACATGTTTCCTTTAGATAGGAACTTCCTGTCATAAAGGAGACTGGCTGGATCCCACCATCCCATCAGAGGGAGTAGCACCAGCCACTGCGTGGGTCAAGGCTCTCAGAGGCTGTGCTGGGTTGATCTAGTCAGCATGACTAAGTGCTGAGCCCACTCTCAGAGTTGCCAAAGGTGGCTGAATCCAAAGTCCAGGGTTTCATGTGGCCAGGATCAGCATGGATGGCACGAAGTGTGGTGGGGCTGGGCCTTCTGGAGGGAGAAAGAATTGAGCACCTTACCCCGGCGAGAACAGGACTCTGGAGGCCTAGAGTTTCTTGCCGTAATAACTTGGATCTCTGGTTCTTAGATCAGACGTGCTTCTCTCAGTGCAGACCAGCTGGAGGGAAGGCAGCTTTTGCACCCAAAGGAAAGGTTGTTTTATATTAGTTAACAGCCTTCAGAGAAAGACTTCTCTGTAGATTAACTCATTTAAACCTGGCTTGCTTCAGCTCCCTGAGCTTTGTTCTGATGGCAGCCTAGCCCCATTCACTTGTTGATATCACTGCCAAGTGCCAGTTTATTGTGTGTGTTAGAGAAACATTCGTTTCAATAGAAATTCATCAGTTTAGGGTGAACAAAACCACTTTTCAATGACTGGAAAGGGCTGAGCTGGTAAAGCGGATACTTGAGTTTCTCAGGCATCAATACAGCTTTTGAAGGAGCTATCTGCCCTGCCTGGGAGATGGCGATCTAACATAGGGACCTTTTGTCTTGAAAGCTAGTTTTGGAATTAAGGACCAGGCAGGAAATATGAAGAGTAATCATCAAAGGCCATAAATAACAAATAGGGAGGCATATTTTATGGTCTGAGAACCCTTGCTACATGTTTCCTTCCTTTTGAGAAAAAACCCATGCAATTCAAGTAAGACAGGGTTGAGAGATGCAGTAAGTTATCTGATCAGTTACAATTGTCATTGTGTGTATGATCAAAGTCACAGTCTTGCCGCGTGTGGAGCATGTAAGCGAACCTGTTCAAACCAGGCTCTACTGTGAAAGCCTTAAACCACAGAGAAGGGCCAACACGCCCTCCGGGAGACCTAGCCTCAGAGTCTTCCCTAGTTGGTGTGCTTCCTCCTCGTTAGCCCCCTGTCTCTAATTCTGGGGCCCTGAGGATCTGACTCCCAAGTAAAGAGCCTTTTCCTTCCAGGCAGACAGTAAACTCAACTTTGTTCAGCTCTCGGTTTGGTGGTACTGTTTATTTCATCCTAATGGTGTGAGGAATATAAGGAAGGAAGTTGGTCTGATGCCAGCCCAGCTTTATAGCCAGAGAGGCTACCCCGTGGGCTTCTAGGAGACTCCATGTGGTGCTTTGTCCTCAGTGGATAATCCAGGAATATCTTTAATTTGACTTGAGACTCAGAATCAGTGCATTTTTATTCATTTAATCAATTGCTTGGGCATTGTCTACAGAACTCCCGGAATGGGAGGAAAACATATTTGGTGGCATCCCTTCCTACCAAATGGGCATGTTCAAATTATCCTGGGCAGGCTTGTGGGTTTATCTGTCTGGTGACCACGACCATCTGTGGTAAGTCTCCCTGTGTCAGTCCTGCCTCCCACAACACGATAGAAATGAGAATGTAAATGCATGTCTGATGTTGACCCTCTTGACCTTCATTGCAAAAAGTCACCTTCTTAATGGAATGCAAACTCCTTTCTAATAAGCCCCTACCTTGTGATTTTGCTGTCTCATGTTCACTTCCCTGCCCCCACACCCCATCTTTCAGTTCATTCCCCCAAAAGGAACAATTGATTCCTGAGCAGATGATTCAGGCCTGCTTCCACAGGCTCGGCCTCAGGATGCCCCCTCTGTCAGGATTCCCCTCTTGATTATCCCTGCCTGGGTGAGACCCCATAGCAGCAAGTTTCCCTCTGCCCCTCCTGACTCTGTGCGAGGTCTACTTCCTGAGACTGTGGACTTTCTGAATCCAATCCTGACTGCACTTGAAGGCATGATGGTGAGGATGGATGCCAGGGGTGGGCGAGGGGATCAAGCAGTCCCAAGGAGGTGAGAAGCACTGGGCTTGGGCACTCTTGACTAAGCAAAGAGGTGATAGCATAAAGAAGAAATCCATGCTGATTTCCCATTCTCTCTGGGACCCAGGGGATGGCGGGTCCATCGCCAGTGTGGGGTGTTCTAGAAGAGGAGGCATGTATGAGGGGACAACAATTCCCCCATGGCAACAGAGCGGACTTGAATCTAGTCTGGCTGTCCTGCCACCTTTTCTGCTATATATATGCCTCTGTAGATAGGGTAGTTGAAGAAACAGTGTTTCCTCACACTTCTAGAAAGAGTGCCAGCTATTTGCATGCGTACTAGTATTTCCATGTGCTATCTCTTTGTCTCCTAATCTGCCTATGTGTTTGGGAGTTCAGCTGTCATGTGGATTAGCTGGTAGTTTAAATTCCTCTAATAATATATCTTGGCCAATATTTCCCCCCCCCTCTATAAACATACTTAGCTAATGATTTATACAAATTTCACTTAAATGATTCCAGTAAAAACTTATATCTACCTTATAGCCTAATATTCCTAAAAAATCATAATAGCTTAGATTGGAGGATCACACATGCGAGATTAAGTATAGGGAGTCCTGAGATCAACTAAGCCAGTAAATACAGAAGAAATAAGTATTTAAAGTAAATAGATAAATATAAATGTTTCTGCTTCTTCTCTGTTAAACTTTAGGTTGTGCCAATTCTAATTTCTACATGGTTTTGGTATTATTTATATAGGTAGATAAATGATTTCAGTGAAATTTTACTTACGACTCATTACCTAGTTTAAACTATGTAATTTGAGGAATAAATTTTATTTTACAACCTGGAAGTCCAGGGTTATCATTTGGGTGGTTTAAATAGTTACCATTTTAAAGCTGTATAACTGAATCTCCGAGTCCCCTCCTGCCCCTCCACCCGAAAGTCAGCTTAAAATTAAGGCCAGAATCTTAGGCGACTGGTCTGAAGTTTTTAGGAAATATACAATTAAAGGAATCATTTCTAAAATAATAGTTGCATGGAATTTGATAAATGGGATTTATTTTTAGCAATTTTTCTTTCATGAATATTTTAAAATTTGTGTTGACTATGTGATTCAGATCTGTGGTAGGTATCATTGGGGAATGCAAATACATGTAAATATATTTGTGAACAAATACAGTTGTGTGATAGATGTGTTTTCATTCTTTGAAGGCTACAGAACTGATGTGCTAAATACACACATACATATGTGCAATTATTATACACATACACATATTTTAAATACGTTTCAGTTTTTTTAGATCTTTCCAATGAAGATCAAAAATTATTTTTGCTTAGTTTACTAAATATGCCCTCACATTGTCAAAAAACTTCTAATTACCCTTATAAATAAGATAAGAAGGCATATGAAAAACTTTTAAAGTGTTCATGTTAGGGGCTATGCAAATGTTAATCATTGCCCCTCTCATTATACTCTCTCTGTGGGAGAGGTAGGAACAGAAACTGGTCTCCATTTTATGAAAGGAGAAACTGAGGCATAGAGTGTCTTTTTCAGGTGAGTGATGGAGCTGGGAGGTGGCAGAGAGCTTCTCATTTGCAGAGAGTTCTCCTTCCATTAGAGTGCCCAGCCTCTCCCTCCATTACAAAACACTGTTGGAACTTTGGATAATCTTAGAACAATGATAGGAATCCAAAATCATAAATAATAAGAGATAGATGTCAGTATATATTAATAGATTAACTGAAATAGTTGTCAATTAGGTAAATTGACAGACATAATGCTAAAATCATAATTCAGTCTTTTGAACCAACTTAGTCACCAGAAACCTATCTGTCCTTTGAGATTTTAAGTAGATACTGTCACTGGGACTTCTGCAAGCATTGTTTTATTCATCTTCACAGTAAAACTATGGAATGGGTATTATTTTCCACACTAGGAGCCCAGTGCACAAATTCATACACCTTGAAAGGAAGTGGAGGCTGCAAGGCTGTGGTGGGCACAGGGATGGGTCTTGGCCCATTCTCCATGCCACTGGCCAGCCCTTCCTGCCTTGGCCCCTGGTCCCCAGTCTGCTGGCAGCCCCACTTCTGCTACCACTGTTTTCACATGCTGACCACATTAGCCCCACTTGCACTCACTGATGGTGTGGAGTGAATGGAGCCCACAGCAGAGAATGCGAG